>DWPA01002809.1:0-15116 GCA_018251375.1 Calpodes ethlius
AGATTAAGATACTATTCTTTTTTTTAGCTTTTTTCACGTGATAAGGATAGGAAACGACGATAACCTAGTGGTTCAAACTTTGGTTTCTCGAACGTCTACTTTGAATTCTACACACACCTCTAATTTTCTTTAATGTGTATGAAGTCTACCAAACCACTCTTGGCCAGCGTAGTCGACTATAGCCTGTACCCCTCACACAGTGTGAAAAGACTCGAGCCAAGCAGTGGGACAGTAATGGTGTGTGATGATGATGATGATGATAAATTTTGCAAATTGCGATATTTTTTGTGTACAATCTTGAAGGGTGCATTAGAACTGCTTCCTATATCCTACAGAGTTGACATTTTGCATATTGATTTAGTTCCAATGATAATGAATTTTTTTTTCAAAGTTACGTTAGTTAAGAAAAAGCATAGTTAATGATTTTTGCAGTACGAGTATAATAGCTGCTTTCAGTTTTTTGAACCATTGAATTGTTTGATCTTGTAAGTAATTCAGAAGATTTTCCTCTCATTCTACAGAGACACTTTGCTTATTGACGTAGTTCCTATCACAATCCAATTTCTTTGATAAGGATGATTTTATACTTCACTCAGGTTTGGCTCCAGAGGTAGAAACTTCTCATCGGCGAACGGCATAGTTAATTTTTTTCCCACTATAAAAGCATAATTTTAGTTTTTTAAACAGTAATTTTATCTTTTCGTGTTTAGATTAGAACTACAATGAATGGTATTGACCAAAGCGAGGAATCCCGTGATTGATTCGATAATTTTTCATTCTCGAGTATTGTTATTATACAACAAATTAAAACATTAATTAGCACTATGATGACTCCGTTGCGTAGTTGATCAAGGGGTTCCGGTATGATTCGTACTCGGGACAGACGTTCTTTTGACAAATCGATATTTGTACTGGGGTTATGGGTGTTAGTGATATTATATTTCTGTTATCCACGTCGCCAGCGAACCAGGGAACATTACTGCGAAGGTATGAATGTGATTAAAAAAAAATAACATACTGGTGTGTTAACACTTTTACGCTCCACGCCACTCGTACACTCACATGGATATTTCCGTGCGTACACAATAAACATAAGATGTTGTTTTATCGTCTAATGAAGGGACGGCCATCTTGGTTATGACCAGAGTTGTATTATTCTCTATATAGGTACATAACTTTATAATAGTTAGTGCCGATTTTCGGTAGGTAGCGCGTGAGACCTGATTGAATATATCACAGTTATTGAAAACCTGGGTACACTGTACATATTCTAAAAGAGATATCTTTAGTCATATTTGGAAATAACTTAGGTCATGATTCGTTAATTTATTCAATATTTCAATGAGCTGCGTTATAATTGACCTAAATATTTCCGGACCTTTGATCGTAATATTTTAGTGCAGGTCAATGTTGAAGAAATTGTTCAAGAACATTCTACACTCGATATGATTCAGTAAGAAAGGGAGCTCAGTAAATATTGTCCAATAAATGGAGTAGACGCCGATAGTCGTCTGTTGTTTATTTGTTGTTCAACTCGTAATGAGGACTTGGAAATCGATGAGCGTGGGACAAGCAACAAGCTTCGCTTCGACGAAACTTTCTTATTATTGTATCAATATTGTTTCTTCTTTTTTATTAGTGTTTAGTTTATATTACTAGTAGTACACAAGGAATATAAATTTAAGGTAATATCTACTAAATACTTTAAATAGTTGTTGCATATATTATATTTAATTAATAGTGGTTTCTCGGGAACAGCGCTGGCGATTTTGACGTGTTTTTTGTAATTTTGTTATTAATATTGCGGTAATGTGTTTTCACTTGCAAAAATACATTGATATTGTACAACGCCATCTGTTGTTCAGTAAAGAAGCGTTGGCTTTTACTTAATGTTTATAATGTAAGCTATTAAAAAACAGATGGCGCTGATTTGATGAGTTTTAAACAATATCGTCGGAGCGAAGTTTTATCTTCAATGATCAATTTAGGATCTATAGAAATTAATAAAATTAAAGTGTCTGCCTTTGGTATTGAAATTCTGACATGTTTATCTCTCTTAATACTTAACAAAACGCCAACTATCATTCTATATCCAGCGGCACTTTGAGGAGGAGATAATCTTTGTACAAAGACATTTTATGATTACCAAGGGAATATGATTATGAGTATGTAGGGGAGAATTAAGAAAGGATAATAAGAGAAGAAAAGATAGTAATGAGAAGAGAGTAAAGTTTCCATGGCAGTCGGATAAAAATTCAATTTGTAAAGGGGTAAATTTGTAAAAGTTTGTTTATGTATAAAAATTATAAATATTTCTGCGGTTGAAGTAATGGTGCGAAATTTTTAATTAAAGTATACTTAAAATGGCTGCATTTAAATAAAATCAATATTCACATATTTTGCATGGATTTATTTCGATCAATACTAATTATAACTTTTCACTTTACATTTCAAAGTCCTATTAGCGCAATAGTTGCATTCATAATATTTGATTCCTTTTATGAAAATTAAATAAATATATTACCATAAGTCCAAAAAAGTAAAATCCCCTATATTTTATAAGTTAAGTACCACATTCCAATGTATAAAAAACACATTCCGACATTTGTTGCGTGTCAATAATACATGACATTAGCACACACATTCTTCACGCATAACTTTACGCCATCATCATAATTATTAAAGGTAAGGATTTTAATTACAATTAATTTTTATTAAGAATCTAACCATCTAGGTGTTGTACGTCTTTGATCGATGTCGAATACTTGAGATCTTTGTAACAATAATTCTTAGCTGGTTTTCTCTAAATGAGTTATGAGGTTATAAGCTTCATTTTATGCAATTCTCGATAAGGTAAGATATATACTTTTATTTCAAGTACATGTTTTATTTATTGATCGAACCTACGCGCGAAAACATAACCATAAACTCAAACATAGTTCTAATAAATAGAATAACACACACTTCTGTCAGTAACTTCCAGCATGACTAATTACTAATGATTACTAGTACTCACTGACATTTCTATTAACATTTAATACTAGCAGGACTCATTACAGTTCCTCTCACAGTCCTGTTAGAAGTAATATAGATCGTTATGGGCTGCAGAGGATGGTGGTACTGCGAGTTAGTTTGCTATCCTTATCACATAACATTTCCACAACGTAACGCCTAGTATAATAATTAAATATATGATTAGTTTAACTCTCAAAGCTCTTTGAATTGAATTGGTTAAGGAGTTTGGAAGATTGGTTTCAACGCTGCAACTGAGAACGGCTGATAACCAATATGATGACGTTTAATGATTATGATAATGACTTCAAATTGATGTAAATTTGTCTTACAACTTCTTTACTTAGGCAGCAAATACTTCGTGGGTAAAAATACTTCGAAGAAGTACTTAAATTCCTATTCTATTCCTTTAGAGGATTCATTACTAAAAATACTTCTTAGTGTTCCCAAATTAGGAACTTTAGCACTTTCCTGCTTCAAGGCCAAATTGTTTAGTATATGCATTGTTTGTTAGAAAGTAACGTTTTATTAAGTACGATAATTATAGCGCTAAGCATCAAACACCCATAAGTTTAATACATAAAATATCAATTTGTAGCTACGGGAATTATGTTAAATATATACTAATAACTTGAGGGGTAAAGTGAATAAGGAAATAAATTTATCCACAGCAAAAAATATTTCTACATTTTCAACAACACTTGGACCAAGCTACAGAGAAGCCCGTCGGATGCCGAGGCAATTGGAGTCACCTATAGCAACCCCCGGTATCTATGGAAACTCCCCCCACTCAAGATCTTTATGAAACGCACGGCCATATTTTATAATGAATACAAGTTGAATACCTCTCACCAACTATTCGGTAAAGCTACAGAGATCTATTGAACTATGGAGATGTTTAATAAAAGATAGGGTTGCTTAATTGGAAATTTTCGGGCTAGTTCAACGGATTATAGACTACTTTAGTTAGTTAGGCCATTAAAATCGAAAGGATCGACCCTGCGGAGACTTGCCTCTTCAATTATATAATAATCGTTTGTTGCTATGAAAATAAATAAATGTATTTATCTCTTAGTTACTGCTGTTTATGAATACTCTAGATCTTTATTTAAAATTTAATTTCTTTGTCGTTAACCGTTGAGGAATTCTGTTCTGTAGAACAAATTTGAGCGTAGTAATGTCACGTTTGTTATAAAAATTGACATGAAACTAACAAGCATCTAAAATTTCAATTCCGTGGTATAAAATGTAGTTACCCTAATTCAGCTTACAAGAATTAATCTTTACGTACTACTTTACTAGATAAATATGGAAAAAGGCCAGCCTGTAAAAATTGAACTTAGCAAGTTTTATACAGCGTATACAATATTGAGACATGAAACATCCTCCAAGAATCGATGTCGCTGTTTTTTTCTACCTACCCTCCGTTCAAAATTAAGAATCAAAGCAGAAACGTAACGATTTAAATGAAGCATTCATTCCTTTAAACATTTCCAAAGAAGCTAACAAGTATCTCGTAACGAATATCTGATTCTGGTCTTTAAAGCGTCTCGATACACAAGGAAGAGATTTTGAAGGATCTTCAGTTAAGAGAATTTGTGAACATCCATTAAAGGTCCATTTACCTAATCTCGCACACTTAATTGACTTGTCTCACTGAGAGGAGTGTACTATTAGCTGCTTTCTGATAACTATTTGAATTGAACTTTCGCTGTATCCAGTAATTAGTTTGAGATAAAGTTCAATAATAACATTGTTGCAAATATTCAGGATCTAAAATATTTTTTTATTGACATGAAAATTTAGCCATCTCACATGTTAAGTTTTATGTATCTTATAGATGAATTCGATTTAAAAAAATAAATTTAGAACAACACTTATAAAATGGTTTATTGGAATATCCCAACATAAAATATTTCTTTACGTTTTTGAACCACAAAACATTCTGAGATACTGATAACAAAAATAATATTTATAGATATACGATATATTATGATATATGAGCGTATACTTCAGTAAGGAGATTCCCTTTTTAGGATTTCAATGGATACGCATGGTTACCCGTGTCGACTGCGGAACCCTTATAGATTTTTCATGTTCGTCCGTCCGTCTCCGTCCCTAGCATAGCACAGAGATCTTTTGTACTGGAAAACCGTAATTTGGCTTGATTTGTATATTTATTTCAATAGCAAAGTGGTGGAATAAAATCTTAAAAAAAAATTAGGGTACCACCCCTACATGGTTCTCGTGAAATAGGTATTTAAATTCTACATGGATCCTCTTC
The DNA here is from genome assembly GCA_018251375.1 of Calpodes ethlius. NCBI lineage: Eukaryota > Metazoa > Arthropoda > Insecta > Lepidoptera > Hesperiidae > Calpodes > Calpodes ethlius. The sequence continues at coordinate 5,297 of DWPA01002809.1, forward strand.
GTTTTTGATGATAGCTTTAAAGTGAGAAGTTGGTTAAAGTCAGGTGTATCTCTTCTTTCAATTAAATTACTGATCTTGAACATGTGAAAAAAATCATGAAAGACAATAAAGAATTTTAAAGGAAAATTATCACGGCTACTTTGTAAATGGTCGAGAAAGTCATAATTTTACTACGCATAGCTAAATATGCAATATTTTCATATAAAATATATTGTTTGTACAACGACTTCTTATAATTTCATATCATAAGATAGAAGACAAGATAACTTGGCTAATTAGCGAATATCAGTGAAATACAATAGAACAAGTCAAAATATCAAAGATTAAACTCAAATGTCTGAGCAGGACAGGTAACTTTTAAACGAGCACTTCATAATGATTATCGAAGTCATAAAAATAAAATATTAGTAATAAATTTGATCATAAAAACTGCGTCCCCAGAAATATATTAAATCGAATGACATAATGTGAATCCGGTGTTCTAGAACCCACGTTGGTATACACCAAAAAATTTGAGAGCATAAAATTCAAATAGAGCCAGTTTTACATGAATTACGTCCGGAAAGCATTCGCGTATGAAGTAAAGAATGATATTGTATGCATTTTGCATGAGAGCGGTATTATCGGATATGGCGAAGAATTTGAATATTCCCAACGATACGGTACTATTGGTAATGCAGAACATTTTTAATTTGATATGCGTGTTATTTGCACAAATACATTCTTCAATGTGGACTAACTGTAATATGAAATACTGGTTTTAGAAAACTGGTATGAAAGCAAAGGCATTTATAGAACAAATTTCGTTTCATGGTGAGGAGAAGATTACAAATTGAGAAAGGCTTAATAAGAACTATTGTATCTGTCCATGTACTACAGTAGTAAGTCTAATATTCCGCACTAATAGCATCTCATACTTAGGAGTGCCATAAACTATCACATCCTAGAATTCCTTGTAGTTGAACAACTAAGACTTAGTAAAAAACATTTCTTACATAAATGCCTTTTACGAATCTTCACCAGATTTTTTGTAATCTTAAGAGCTGACGAATATAATAGACAGCCTGTCTGATAGAAAGTGATTACCTCCACATGATGGTCAGAAGTAGGGGGTCTTCGCGTTGCTACTAGGGCACCTTACACAAATAAAGTTTGACTATCCTTATATTGAGTATACTTTTATTGAGTTCCCCTTGTTCAGTGTCTATCTGTAATCAAACCTTGCAAGTTAAATTTGGCCCACTTCCCAGTACCCGATTGAGCTGAAACTAATGACAATGTAAAGAAATCAAAGAACTGGTCTGCTGTTGTAACTGGAAGGTAGATATTGTAACTCTGAAATGAAACGACACAACACTATCGAGTTTCAGTTCGTTTCATTTTTACTTAGAAGTACTCTGGCTTCAATATAGACTGAAGTTGAAATATGGCTGTGATAGAAGCAAGTTGTTAGCTTTATTCATTATAATTATTATTGACCTATCTGTGGCAGTGGCTAAAATTATCTATCAATATAGTGTATTTGACTTTTTTAATTATAATCATATTTTTTTAGACCAAATCCATACATTACACAATAAAATGTTAAACCATAAATGCTTCTAAGTACTTGGGATGATTAATGGTAATCACTCGACCAATATTAAGTGAACTCGACAATCGAATACCAAAATCTCATCGTTAGAAAACAAATGGTAACACAGCGTCTAATATACGAGTAGGTATACGCAGTACGTAAACCAATATGTCATCCGTGAGGCCGTTTTGGTACACAAAGCATTCTTTGCTATTATTCGTTCAGTAATATTCAGTAAAATTATTCACTAAATTTTTGCTTTCATGTTCCAATACGTATGAAATCTGGTTGCTGTAGCGAACGCTTTTATTCTTTGCTGTACTTGTTTCATTTATCGCGAGTACGCGATGTTATAGTTTTGGGTACTGCGTTTTTGGATTCGATTTTCGTGATTTTGTTTATTATAATAAAAGATTACAGTGTGATAAAGCCTAATATAAATATTTTGTTTACCAATATCAAAAGTGAGCAGGTTTTAATAGAAATATAATAACTATGCGCTAAATAATTTTATTTATTTATATTTATAATTCTATTTCGTTTGTTACTCTGTAGCAATGGTGAGCCTAGTATTGAACTACTCTGTGGCTTTAGAAAGGAAGATATTAGTCATTGTACTAATTTAAAAGATTCGGACATAGTAAATGATATAGTTAAATACTACGGCTCGCCACTACTCCATCGCCACATCTCATAAACAATAGCCTTTTAATTGAATACAACGCTTCGGGAATAGAATAACTGGTAAGAATCAAGCTGGACCTGAATTTGCAACAGTAACTCTCGTTTCGTCCATTGCGAATAGTAGATTTTTATTAAATATTTTTATTTTAAGTTAATTAAGTAGAATATATCTATAAAATGACATGAAATGGCTGGACCGATTTTGACGAGACATTTATTGGCAGGTAGCTGATGTAATAAGGAGTAACTGAGGCCACTAAAATAAAATTAATTTACTTTGTATTAAATTCTACGCGGACGAAATCGCGGGCACGTCATGTTTTACATATTTTTAATTTTCGCTTCTTACAATTGGGTCTTAGAAAATGTTTGTGCCGACTTTTTGGGACAATTTAAACGCAGTTCATTCAAATATTGACGAAATTAATGAATCGTAACTAAACTTTTATTCCAAATATGGCTGAAGCTGTCTCTTTTAGAATATGTACAGTGTACATATGTCATTCGTTTTTAATAATTGTGATTACATATTTAATTGTTCGCTGATTTGAATAAAATTTAAAACTTGCCTTTATTCCGTCTGCAAATTATTAAAACATTTCAGTGTTTAAAAACTATAGCTTGATGTATATTCGCGTGATATGAAACAAGTCATTAATAATATTGAATACTGTTAATACAAAATACGCCCATAGTTCTTGATATTGGAATATTGCAATAATAAATGAAATATTTGCGATCTCATTCAATGTTTTTGCAATTATACAAGGAGATATTAATTTAATTATAACGCAGCGGTATGAATATTGATCGAAATGTAAAACCATGTTTTATAAAGACTGACTTTGTGAGTTGCAACCGTAAAAAATATTTCAATATGACAGCCGGTATGATCGAAACATCTCATTATATAATAAATATGCCAAGATAGATTGGCATAAGTATTACAGGCAGTGATAGGCAATTTCCTCCTCTTTGTACTTGGCTTCCTGCTCATATGTTGTCGGCCGAATATATTTTAATGGTGTACAGATTTTTATTCCCTTTTTTATATTAACTGTTTTCTGTGGTACCAACATACATACCGTTTTCTATAGTTCCTATTAAGTAATTGTTAGAAGTATTAAAGGACTGTAACTTACAATGTTTTGAAATGAGTTCTCTTTAATCGGTTTCGAATCATTTAAAATGTTTTTCTAATTTTCTTTTATGGAAATACCACGTCGCTATGTCATGTCCGTCCTTCTATCCATCAGTCAGTCTTCCCGTAGCATAACGCAGATATTTTTGTACTAGAAAACTGTAAGTTAATGTAAATATACATATATATCATAATGACAAATTGGTAGAGTGAAATCTTCAAAAAAATAGGGCGTGTAAAAACTATTATGTATAAAGTAGGGATGAGTTTTTCTCGTCTACCCCATAGCGTAGGGTGTTGTTAAATAGGTCTTTTGAAATCATTATGGGTTTGCGAATACCATTGTTTTAGGAATCTGTTTGCAATGTACTAAGTTTTAAATTACTAAATTTTTTTAGTCCCCTCCTAGACAAATGGTTTGTATTGGACGTGGGAAAAAATCACGGAAGTAGTATATGATCGTATATGATGAATTTTAAAGGAAAACTATTACATTTATTTAGGGTTTACAAGTTAATGAGTAATTGTCATAAGTCACAACTGTATAACTATTCTTACTTTGTCGATATTTTTATATGACATGATTCGTTAAAGTTTTATATTTTGAAACAAAGTTTAAAATATATTTAAATTCTTAAGAATAATTATAGACATGAGAAGAAATCTTATACAATTCTAGTTTATGAATAAATGTTATCAAAATTAAGTTACATTCATTTCAGACGTCAACGCATCTAACTAGATGTTTTATTCTGCAATAGTAAATTTATTAATAACAATTTAATTGTAAACCAATTCCTTGAGCAAAAATTATTTTATCTTTGGCGACTAACGAGCAACCTACATAAAATCGTAAGCAATATATTACCATACGTCCTATCAATAATAATCGTATTTTTTTTCCCTCATATTTATTAATCGTTGTATAATTTGTCGTAATCGTATTATTTTGAGTTGTAAGACGAAGTACCTATAATTATTTTATAAAATTTTTACTTCCATTAATTTGTACGTCAATTTATAGTTTTATACCGTATTAAACAACGCTTTAGGAGGAAAATGTGGCAATAACCTTAAGTATTATGTTCAACCAAGCATCTACTTTGCTCAAGTCTTAAAAATCACTTTTCAACCTCCTCCAATACGTCATTCAAAGCGACTTATATACAAAACATGAACACGTTTCATTGTGCGTACCCACTATTGTGTTCTTGTTAATTCACCACCATAATGTATCATATTTCATGTTCAGGATCTACAAAGGCTTTGAAAGGTGGACGCGACTGGTCGTTCGGTATTGTTGCGAGACCCTAAAAAGGGTGTAATCTGACGTAGTATATGCAAAAACAGTGTTCAGAGTTACCCGTCGACGCCTCGAAATCATTTGTTACGTCAAGATGACACTCTATTACCTCGCGTCCCGCGCCCCGCTCCCCGCAACGCTCGGACCAAGATAGGTTTGCGGTGGTTTTTCTTACCTATTCGGATTTTAAAAGTAGTGGCAATTTGTTTTAAGTAAGTTGAGTTATGGAATGTGAGGATGAGTTATTTTCGTTCTTATGATTTTTATTTGTATGCATGGAGCTCTTGCAAACGAATGCGGTCTCGGTGAATACGTTACTATGTATAAAATGTGTATTGTGAATAGAGGGATTATAGACAACTCAAAAAAATTTACGATTAAAAAAAAAATTATACTGTCATTGTTGTTTTAGTACACTTAACTGTGATAAAGTCAAACAAACGATTAGAATTTTATCTCAATTGCATTAACTTGTAAATTAGAAATATTATAAGACTTATATTCATAACTCTTATTTTCTTCTTTTCAGGTAAGTGCTGCGTCTCTATTATTTTTCTACCGACGGCATTTGTTTCATCGTGAAAAAGAGATGGAGAATAAATAAATTTTACGATATAGTTTTCGTAAGTATCTATATATTAATACGTGAAAAATACCTTTGTACCCCTGTTTGAATAAGAACATGGGAATACTTAAAGCATTTACATAACAATAAACTACAAGAAAAATATCGAGATACAGACATTAGTAGTAGCATCGAGAGTAATTAATATAACGTTACTTCTAAACAGTGCTCTTAATTTTTTCCTTACTCTGTAAACATCGTTAACAACATCAAGTATATAATCTTACGGTATAAGAGATATACTTATACTACGAAGCCCCACAAACAGCAAGCACTCATTAGCAGCGGATCGACGTCCTACGGGAATAATTAACGAGACCGAGATATGATTAAGCCGCCACAATACTGTCATCAATAGCGTGATGTCATCGCTGTAGCACATAATAATACCCATTATGTAAGATAATCAGATTATGTGCTCAAATTTCAAGGAATTACGTGAATATATTTGTGTTGTAGTTACATTGGTTTTAATGTTCAGGTGTGTGTGATTTTGTACGATTTGTAAGTGGAAATGGTGCGGTAAAATATTATAAAATACGAGTTTTAAATCATCTTACCATGTAGGTATTACATGTTTTTATTTGTTCGAAACTGAACAGTTAGCTTTTTGGAGTTTTAGTATTTATTTGCGTAAAACCTTGTAAGCTAAATTAGAACCACAATAAAGCCAACGAGACAAGATAAATTGCATATATTGAATATTGCGATAAAAAACTTTAATTTAATTTCGTATAGTTAAATTTTCAATGCAAATTAAATTATACTATGACGTTGCCGATATTTTTTATCAATCAAAAGTCGTTGTATAAGTTGCAACTTTGTATATTTATCTCGTGTCGTAGACCGTAATACACTTTATGTTATTCTATGAAGTTGTAATTTAATGTAATTAATATATCGCTTCGATTCCGATGACACTTCACTTTTATGAGAGGCATGATCGTCAGATTTAAAGTGATAAACAGGTCTCATGTCTATTTAAAGGTATTTCATTGATGATGGTAACAATATTCTAAATCTACAGCTGTTAATAGATAGCAGTAATATTATTATTTTAATTTGAATCTCATCATCATTATCATGATCACAACCCATAACTGTCCCACTGCTGGGCTCGGGTCTCCTCACACTATTTGAGGGGTACACGGGAGATTTGAATGTACTGTAGTATTAATACTTAAATATTATGAATACTCGTATGTTCGAAGCATGCCTTCATTACATGTCTTTATTGTGCTTATGAGTTACATCCCTAGCGCCTAAATTTAATCGTCAAAGTCCAATTCATTCATCAGTTATTTCATCCTTGTCTGGTTCCTACCTACAGTTTCATATACCTTCCGTCCGTACGGAACAATAGGTATAATCCGAATTAGTGGAGGCAGGCGACCGTGAAGCACAATATGAATGACCTTTGTCAATAGCCTTGACGCCTCGGTCGGAAGGGCCGAATATTTAAACCGTTGCTGAATTACAGCCTGCGATTAATACTAACGTCGTTTACAAAGGGTCGGAAAATCATTTAATGCGATAATCTAATTTAGTTTCTAAATATAACTTTTTCCCTTAGTCTCAATTTATTGTTACGAAATTCCCTAACTTCCATATTATCCTGTTTAGTCCTGTGTATGTGATTTCCTAATGGCAATCAATTTATAGTTCATAGTAAACCTCGAATCACCTAATGCATTTCTTGAGCATTGTATGTTGTTATAATATATGTATGTATGTCTAAGTAGGTACCACCGTAATACAGTTGAGGCACAAACAAGAGGATCGCAGGGTCGTGAATTAAGATCCAGTGCACTGCATATTAATATCATATTATGAGAAGCATTAAAATTTTTAATGTAAGTAATAATACGGTAACAGATAACGCATAACCTGAAGTAACTAATCAAATTTTTAAGTAAATTATTGCAGGATTTTCTTATATGTACAGTAAGCAAAAGCAAAAATTTTTGAAAATTCTTACTTTAAACATGTAAAATAGGGGATAAAAGTTTGTATGAATATAAAAATATTACCGCTGAACAAGACGCAGACCAGCTAGTAAATAAATAATCGCATCGTAGTCGTAACGTACGTCGTAACCACCCGTCATTCGGGGCGGATATCCGACTATCTTTTGTGCGTATTCCGAGCTGATGTTAATTAAATCGAATATTGTTCTATTTGTACGATTTCGTGACAGTCGTGGCTTCTTCGATAGCAACTCTATAGCCCTTTGATACAAACACATTTCTGACGCAATGTTTCTCAAATAAACTTGATACTGGAATGGATTTCTGTTTCACTCAAAGGATCTTTGGATGGCTCGATCTCAGATGGTTTAATCACGGACGAGACCAAGCTGAATACAATCTCAAACAGACGCTGAGAGATATTGTGCACATTCACTTAATAAATGATATTCATGATTCTAAATATATAATATTTAATATTATGGTGTTGAATTTTGATAGAACTAGGTACTAGTTCTAAATATTTGCTTATTTTTTGTAGTTATAAATTGTGATTTTTATTCTTCAATTTAGAATTAGTTATGAAACATTTAAACGTTTAACCATAACATACCTCTGCACTAGAAATTGTTGTGTTGCGGGTAGTAATAATAAAAAATATACTTCACTGACTTCCATGACCGGAGAATAAACATTGATCAGTCTCATAATTGTTTGTCTCGAATGGGAATCGAACCCGGGACATCTGGCTTCGCAGGTAGGGTCGCACTAGCGACTAGATTATTTATCACTCAATTATACGGTTATGTAATTACTAACTACGTAATACATTTAATATAGCAACGAGAAACTGAAAAATAAATAACATCTTTAATTAATTACAAAGGTCTGGATAGAAAACCGAACAACAAATAAGATATGAAAAGTAAATTAACAGATGCCACAAAAACAAAATTTATCGAAGACAAAGAAGTTCAAAAAGGATTCCTGCAGAAACAAAGACATACGATGTAGGAACCGACAGTGAGCGGCGAGTGAGGGAGGTGAAATATATATAAAATGGTGTGGGGTGTTCCCGCGATATGCAAGCTTCATAATAAAAACTGCAACCCCATAGCTTTATCCAACAAATTGCTTGCATGTGATCCTGACGCCTGTGCAAGTTACACGCGACAGCGATTACGTATTATAAATTTCTTATAACTTTCATTAGGACACAGTTATTTTTCAGTTATCACTACAGTCATGGCCAACCTCGTAAAAGTTTCACAATGTTTTATTGATAACTTTTCATACCCTATTTCGCAAAATCTGCCTAAAACTGCTAATCATTATGAAGATTTAACAATGGAGTAAATTAGAAAAAGTTGAATTATACTTCAGATATATGTGATCGGGAGGTTACCTATGGGTCTAGGTTTAAACCTACATTAGATTCTTGGCTTTATCATAATCGAATCTTAATTAATAAAATTATAGGAGGGGGACAAATTAGCACATTTAGTATATATTTTTTAATTAATATAATATGGGCAGACGCCTATCCAAGTATCACGCGAAAGCCGTGGAAAAAGTGTTCTAGTAACTTAGCAAGTTTTCAGCTCGGAAATACATATCGCAACTTATATAACACTGTGAATTAATTAATATCAATGGTTTTGCTTACCTATGCATGTTTACTGAATAAATGAAGCCAATAAACAGAATAAATCGTTTTTTTTTGTGTTAAATACGAGTCGATGAATATATTTTTTTTGATTTATTATTTTTTTATTATATTTTATCATTACCATGTATCAACTTATGAGGGTCAATTATTGGAAATAGGCCTCTCCTCTTTTGCGCTAATAACCAGTCTTGAGACTTCTTAATCTAGCGGACGATCGCTGTCTTCTTCATAAACTGTGACATTACTTTAAAAATAATAACCTTATCTCGTTCTCCTATGACACGAGCCACTCACAAACTGTTGATGTAAAAGAATGTCGGCGCGGTTCAGGCTTCTGCTATCTAGGCACGGAGCCAAACCGCCGCATTATGAGCATATCGCAGCTCTATGGACGTATAATGTGGTATGACTATATCACCTTGCGCACAGCTACGTCAGACCTGAGTGACGTCATTTACATGCTCAGGAATATTAAGAGCTTCTCTGTGTGTCTATTTGCTAGTAACCATAGATAATTATATATTTTCTCTAATTTCCCGGTATTGTCGTGTTTAACGTTAGTGTCAACAGCAAGGCTCAGATGTGCATTAATAAACGCGATAAAATTTACGTGGAAATACTTGGTTACGTTAATTGCTAATTTTAATTGCTGTTAATTTGTATGTTGATTAATGCGATAAAATACGCACATTTTTATGGGGGTCGTGGACATTTAATGAGTTCGTTTATTGATTATTTTCGTTAAACATTTGAACGCCTGCAATACCCAAGTTAATCAGTTCCTATATGTCCACTTTGCAAACTCCCCCAAAGAAACATGCATTACAATATATGAAAATATATACCAAGATTGTG
>DWPA01002810.1:0-15115 GCA_018251375.1 Calpodes ethlius
ACCAATACTAACGATTAGTATCTGGTTTACTTATATTTATTAACAGGACTAACCTATTATTAATCCTATCTTCCACATTCCTCTTATTAACAAATATTAACTAACAAATAGTACTAACTAACTGTTAAGAACAAATTCTCCTAATTTATTACGGTTCTTCTTAGTCCTATTCTTGAACTACTTAATCCTAAAATCTTCATATCTTTAAAGTGCCCAAACAAACAATAGTTTAATTCTTATATAGGTATTCATATACTTTTCCCTACCCTCGCGTTATCATCAACTGAGTAGAATTGTATCATGTCACATCTTTCATTTTCTATCACAGACCAAAAAACAAACATGCGACGACAACGAGAAGATCACAAATACTCACTAAGTCGAGATTTTTTTTTCACATGTATATAAAGTTTACTTAAATTTTCGAATCAGAACAATTTGCTCACCAAACAAAGTACAGATACTTTACAACAACGCTAAACGTAATCAACTTCATTCTTCAAGAGATTCATTAAACAAACACTTAAATAGCCACGCCCCCGCACTAGGATCCTTTCACGCGTAGCATGAACAACAAAAATAAGACGTCACAAACACAAACCAGACAATACTATCCGAGAACAAACATTTATCTGTCACAAATATGTCTGAAGTCATCATTAATTAATCCAAGTCGTGGTTAATCGAACTACACATACATTTCCGCAAACCTACAAAACCGTGACAGTTATAATCTCGTGTAGTCGCAATCCTCCGTGCAATTTAAACCAAAATAAAATATCTGTATTCGCTTCCATAAAATTTATTGCGCTCCCGTTGAGCTAGCGGCTATAGCGCCTACCTGGAACAAACTTTTCACTTTCATCCGAGGATTCCACGAAATAAAGTACTGGTAGATTTTCCTATAAAAAGGTTCATTTCACGTGACAGGGTAAAAACTGAGTATGAATTTTATCAGTAAAATTCTCCCATAATATCAAAATTAACTAATTTAAGCATGCGATGTCCACGTATTTACGAGGTCATATATATGTACAATTTTGTTAATAACACAAATCTTATCTCACTTGATGATGTGTCAGTCATAAAGTTCTGTACGACAAAACGCGCCAGCGTAATAATAAATAATTAATTAATTCCTACACCCTTCAACGGCACATGTTACGTATGAATTTCTTTATCTCACGTTCGTGATCTCGCTAAAATATTTTTTTTTTAACTCATAAACCATAAGGTTTTGCGCAGACGACATGCAATCCCCGCAAAACATTTCTCCTCATCTTAATATATTTACGTCCTAACGCGGTAACTAGCGCGGTAATAATGACACTATGCAGATATCGCTAATAGTTTAGCTCGCTAATTAACACGTCAATCGACACACAAATTAACGGGGGAAAAAATTTTTAAGCATCAATTAAGCCCTATTGGGACATTGCCGCTAACACTTACAGTAACGCAGATATGACAAGGACATAATGATTGACATGCGAAGAACTGACAGACTAAGCTGTGGTCCGTATAACACAAAGAGTAAGGAAGACAAAACCAAAATAAACATTTCATATATGAAGAGAACCTTAAATTTAATATTTAGTATTTATTATTATGGCTGCATAATGTTGCTTAACACAAAGTAACTGTAGCACCATAATAAAGATCCTAAGTACTATTAGGGTAAGAAATCATAAAAAAAATCTTTTATTTTTAATATTTATTTATAATTATAATATAATATTTATAATTTGAGACATTTTTGCCACAACCGATATTAGAACATAAATAAATACAGTTTTTTATAAACGTCTGTTAAGGATACGGGAAGCAATGACGAGTAAAAATAAAACAAGTTTCACTTTTTAATAATCAATAACTTCGATTCATTAACAGTCAAATTGATTGCCACAATCATAAATTATCAAAATAATAGTATTTACGATAACTGACAATCTGTTTACTGGACCTGGGCCAATATATGTTACATTCAAGATTGTGTCAAAATGTCTTATAGCACATTTTATAAGTGGCAATAACTCATTAATAGTTTATAGCAGCATTTTATAGGTAATATTTAATTAATCTTTTTGATATTGTTTAAACAGAACATGTTTCTAAGAAAAATGTTCACTTCTTAATCAATCCCAAAAACAGGGAAGATCCCAGCAAAGTTATTGGTGAGATGTCCTCATTTCCAAAAATATAAATGAAAAGAGCTTAATCTATGAAATAAATATAATCGAACATCTTGTGCGTCACGTTCCATAGTGTTAACGGAGTGTACCTTTCTCGTGTACATAAGTATCTCGTCTTCGCATGCCATTATTGTAACAACAGATTATAATTAAACATAAATGTTTGTAATAAGATCTAACACCATTTACTGCAACCAATATCTAAAACACAATCGTTAATACTATTCACAAATAAGTACTACAATTGTTAAAAATGCATATGCACTTGTACTAGGAAATACAGATCAAATCAGGAAGCATTTTAAAATACGTTACAGACGAAAAGCTTTCACGGAACGAACATTTGAACGTAGCCTCAATTTTCCATCTTTCATTTCGTTTCATCTGCGCTACGGACGTGTGATTTGGGGGCTGTAAAAATGAACACCATTTGTCAGAACTAATGAAAGCACTCTCCGATTTAATCACTCATACTCCTATGCGACCGTAATGGAATGTTATATTAACATGCAATCATTTTTATGAGATTCTCACTCCACTGCTGGATGGTACAATTAATAATGGACTATGGTATAAAACCGGCTTGGGAATTCGAAATGCAGTGGGTGCAATTTCTTGCCACAGCGTAATGATGAGATTAGTTGCGTTGTAACCGGGCAGGGTTTCACTGAAAACCGGTGTTACAAGCAAATGTGACGTCTGTGACGCTGAATGCAGTCCTTTATTTAACCTGTTACATTCCGTTGTTAATGTTTAGAAGATTTTTTATACTCGGCTGTTAAAATGATACATAAATATGTGCTTTGACAAAGCCAATCAAAACTGAGAACATTTGCTCGGCAGGCAGTAACATACCGGCGTAGCAAAAATACGGATCTCCACTGATTTCTTCTTTCATCCATCCAGACAGAAGAAGAAAATATAGTTTATACCTGTCAAAATTGAACAAAATGATCCCTGTACAAAGATAGCAGTTTACGCATTCGGGAACATTCTTAATTTCAGTGTAACTTTAAACACGTTATTCTTATTGGTAAGGGAGTTGTATTCGAAAAAAAGGACGTATGAATACTTTTATAATTTAATGCAATCTGTATTACACTTAAATGTCTTCGAATTGAATGTCCAGCAATGTAAATACACCAAATTATACCAAAATAAACTTATATATTCAGAACATAAAACCGAAAAACCTTTTTACGTCCAAACTTTTAAATACTTCATTATCCCAGAGCCAAAAAGCTATTAATAATAAAATTCCTCTCATATGATATTTCTCACGCAAACTTTTTTCTTAGTTATTACAAGCTCGATATTAGACACATCTGGTGGCGGGCGGACAATCAACCCATGCAGACAACTAGACTATTAGCTACCCACTGTCTGACATCGATCGCAGTCTACTTACTGAACTCAGCGACTATTGGCAGCTTAGATTACATGTTCAAATAAAATTAGAATTTTGATTTGCTTTCCAAGGAGCTTTTCTTTAAACTTTAAATTTTGTTTAATTGTTTTTGTTAATATTTAAATTTTATTAAAAACTATCAAAGCATAGAAAAGAATAAACAATTCGCCAGGTATATGCCAAGACTGCTATGCTATTTTTTTATTTTCAGAGAAATTTAATAGTAAGGTATGATACATATATATCTGGGTTGGTTAAAATAGCAAATTCGGACAGAAAAATTCAATACTTATAGTGGTACTGAACACAGGCTGAATTGTGCCGAGCCGACCCAAATATGCCAATTCGGCGATGTCAGTCAAGTCAGGCCTCAAGGCAGGTGTCTACTAGCATCTGACATAAATTTGGTTAGCTCAATTAGCCATAGATTATGGATAGATAGTTTGAATAACGACCAAATTTCATCTTCGTATAGATCGGGTACAATACAGAGAAACTATTTTTAGACCAAAGTACAATATATCGACGCCGTCCTACGGAAGAACGAGTTAGATAATGTGAAAGGAATGCATTAATAACGACATGCGCATTGCTATCACCGACACAAATAGGCTGGTCAAGTGCGAGCCGACCACGATATTGAGCTTTTAAACGGCACTTATAAAGCGATAAATCTTTACTCTAATGAAACGATAAACGCTTCGTGTTTTAGTTTTATTATAAAACGATGCGTGGCTTGCATAACGGCCGTACGCTCATTGAGCAACTTGTGAGGACGTTTGATAACTGGAACCGTTATAATAATGATGAAGATTATTAAAATGTCTTTTGATTTACATTATTTAATTGTATTATTTTCTTTAGTTACTACCTGTACCCGTGATTTCATCCACGTGGAATTTAAAGGAAAGTAAATTTTCTAAAATAAAAGTAGTATAAGTTACACCTTATTACATCAGCTACCAATAAAAGTCCCGTCAAAATCGATTCAGCCATTTCAGAGATTTGTCAAACTAACAGACAAAAATTGTAAAAGTATTATTTTGGTGTATGTGCCGTATTTATATTCATAGGCATGTTGTAAAAAGCGGTTATTTTAATATTACAAACAGACAGACATCCAATTTTATTTATATGTATAGATATATAGATAAAAAAATATGTTTCTTATTTACTGTTAATAATATATGTAAAATACCTGCATATTCACGAGCTAACTTTGACTGTCTAGGATAAAAATACTACGGCAATTTATTTACAAATAGTAAACTAGTACTACAATATTATATCAGCGTAATTTACGAAGCATTTACTACGATTTGACTGATATACAACAAAAGTTACAAAGGAAAGTGTAAATAAGCGTTAAATTAAGCTATTCAAAGTTTCGATAAAATTACAACACATAGGTAAGTTTTACCGAATATTAATTGAAACGAGTTGAATTGTGTTGCGATAATTACTTAGGTTGTACATAAAGACATTCATATGTATATACTGTCTACTAATATCACGAAACGCAGCCAATTTACTTGAATAAAAGCATTTGAAGGGAATCAAGCCGCTTTCCTCTTTTAAGAATATTGC
The DNA here is from genome assembly GCA_018251375.1 of Calpodes ethlius. Taxonomy (NCBI): domain Eukaryota; kingdom Metazoa; phylum Arthropoda; class Insecta; order Lepidoptera; family Hesperiidae; genus Calpodes; species Calpodes ethlius. The sequence continues at coordinate 5,188 of DWPA01002810.1, forward strand.
AAGTCACATACCTAGTTTCTTATTGGCTTACAGTTTGACCTTTCGAAGACTTGGGTGCGGCAAAATATGATTAAATAGGTTGTTCCCTCAAACATATACTAAGAGAAGAGAATACTATTTATTTAATATTGCCTTACACAATATCTACGCCTAAAACTTCTCAAAACCCAACGACAACCTTGCGAGGTTATGATTTTATCAAAGCGGATATTAAAAAGATAAGCGGTACAAACAAGCCATATAGCGATTTTAATGCCCAACATCAAAGTTTATCACAACTAAGCGAATGCAAGTTGCAAAAATCACTATCCAGGTTCCGAATGGACATAAGAAGTTGGTATGAGCTTAAATCGTTTGTAAAGTCGTTAAACTATGTCGAAGGTCTTCGAGTAGCACGATATTTCCGACATTGCAATTGACCGATTTTCTAATTCACCGAACAATCCATACTGGCGCAGCGTGCTAGGTTAAACTATAGATCTCTATCGAGTGCAAGCTGTCATAATATTCATAGTCATCTTTGTATTGATAAAAGTTAGCCTGCTCTGATTCAACACGTCATCCCGATAGTGTGCACAGATATACCTGGTATTTCTACAAAACCAACGTAACGTATAGAGAAAAATCCGTGGATAGTTAACACGAAACTAACCAGGTTGTTAATTTCGTATCACAAACTATGCACATAATAAACGGAGACAAGCTTAATAAGCCGGAGCGGTAATTGGGTTAAAATGCACGGGACACGGCATTTTACACCGGCGACAATAGCGGCCGCTCGTCTATCATTTTGCACGGCAGATTAAACTGACCACGTGCTCGCTGCTGTGTGGGAAGTTGCGCATAAATTATGTAGCATTTATCTCAATCATAATTATTAGTAAGAGAATTTAGTATCTCGATTAACACTAGTAACCCACACTAGGGCATGGTTTTGTTTCCTAAATTGAGAGCTTTTATCGTTATTTAAAAAGATTCTGAAAAATATTTCGAGATATGAGATTTTCTATTCGCCATACGGTAAGGTTCTACAGACGTCCGTTATTGGGCCAATGCCTTCTGTATTCGTGAACTAATGAACTCGTCTTAGGAATTGTAAGTCCCATAATGTTGTCATTTTATATTCATAGTTTGAGACAACCCTCAGCTGGTGTATTTCGGGGACACTTAACCGGATATTACTCGACTCATGGCCTATCCAGTGAAAGTAGATGAAGGGGTTTCTTAGGTCTTCAGAATATCTCTGACACCGCTGAACGTCTATCTAATGATAAAAACTAAAAACAATAGCTTTGAAACGAATGCACCGTGCCCGTAACTATATCTCATGAAGTTCTACTATCACACATTCATCGTACTACCACTACTGTTGCAGTCAAAGCCTAACACGTGAAAACACCTACATATTTCCTAAGAACGTCCTTAGATGACAACCTCGAAATTTACAGTTGTACTGTCAAAGTATTCCATTTACAGTCAACAAAAAAAATATAATCAAGGCTATAGTTTTAATCAAACTGGTCACGTTAATTTATGAATAAAACAATTAATTATTTTCACAAATTTCTCACATTTACTCTCTTATTCTCTAGTTATTAGCTCTGTGCACGGCTGCACTTACCGCGATCGATACTTTGATAACTTTCATTTGATACAGACCAGTGAGCAATGCTTCTGGTCAAGAGGTTATTCAATAAATGTACATATAAATATGTATGTTATAAACTAATTGAAGCTTACGACTTTGTCCACGCGTAATTTCATCTGTCAGCTTATTAAACTCCCCCTTATCTCTTGTTTATGTGTTTATAAAAGATTATTTTAGATTTATTCAAAATATTTTTCACGGTACTTACGTATACGTAAATCGTAATGTAACGTACTCATTATAAATGATCCATTACCCCAGCACACGGGAATAAAGCCTGAGCCTAAAGGAAATAAATTCTGACATAAATTACAAATGACTTTAGCGTAATATTATATAACCTAAAACCTACCTCATGAATGTGGCCATCTCCCCTAAAAAAAATTTAAAACCAGACTAGTAGTTCTAGATATAAGCACGTTCAAACAAACAAAATCATCTTCAGCTGAATTATAGTAACATGTATATACACATATAGTTGTGTATGTAAACATTCATATAGTTTTTAAGAGTTTTAATTTTAAATTAGTAGATTTATTTATATTAATAATAGATTCATATCATTAAAACGTTACACATACTGTCGCGCGCTGCCGAAGATAAGATGTCTAATTATATCAGATACAGACAGCAAGTTCTCCTTACATATGGACGTCTGGATTGGAAATATTACTTAAACATAGAGGGTGGAATCACCATTAAATCCTCCCTCAATCCATTAATAACGTAGCCTTTGCCTCTGTATTTACCTGTATATTAATGTATTTTGGAGATGTACTTCAAATACTTTCTCTATCTACCGATATCTATCTAAAGATATAATCTTAACCCTCGTCTATTTCGTCACATTTTTACTGTTATTACAAGTCAAAGTTTAACTGCAATCCAACTATATATAACACAACTCATATTATATGCTATTTATTATTTATATTGATAAGATTTTTTCTTATTTAGTATGCTAACGAAAATAAAATTTTATTTCTTTCTAATAAAGCCGTAACCGAACTCCGTTGCGGAAACCACTGGAACGATCTTGATGCAATGCAAGTTGATAACTTTTATTTGGGTCAACATATAGCATATTTTCTGTTTCGCGAATAAAAGAAAAGTTTTCTCACATGTCGAATAGGTATACCTACGACCCTGCGTGATTAATGATAGGTGTGTATCGACTTTAGTTCTCTTCCGTAGCATTTAAAGCTATGAAATTATATTAACAATCTATACTTATAAATAAATTTCGAGTTTGTAATATTACATTATGTATTAATGTAAATAAAAAACGGTTATTTACGCTTTTTAATACATGCATATGAATATACATACTGTACATACACCAAAATAACATTTTTTATAATTTTTGTCTATTTGTTCTGGCTAATCTCGAAAATGGTTGGACCGATTTTGACAGGACTTTTATTGGCAGGTAGCTGATGTAATAAGGAGTAACTTAGGTCACTAAAACAATATAAAGTAAAACACTTTGTTAAATTCCACGCAGACGAAGTCGCGGGCACAGCTTGTATAAAATAAATGTACATTATTCAACATTGTAGTAATTTACTATAATTTCGTCAATTACTCTTCAAGATTTATGTGTTAAACAATATTCTAAGCTTTCTTAATGTATTTAATCTAAATTAATGAAGTGTATTCATAAAAAAAAATATTCACAACAGCACCCAGCAACTTGTAAGCAAATTATTAATAAATATACCTATAGTAAATAGATACAGCTTAATCTCAAACTGTTTGCCTATTATTCTCTTTTAACATATATCTAATGTCAAAGTAATACTCAATGATTAACGTCACTTTATTTTAATAAATAGCCATTACTAATATCATTCAATACCAAATAACAAAAACTTGAATAATAATTATTGATATATCACATAGTTTGCTATGTGCGTAACTTAACATTATTCATAAACTGTGAGTATTCTTCAAAGATGGCTTTAAAGGGGTCACTCACAAAAAAACATTGGCATAACTATCAACACTTCAAGAGCACGTCACCAATTGAAACTTTACTCCGACAATCACTACATGACATAAATTTCAATTATAACATTATGTCATCAGATGATATTAAAGCGGTCGTTGTACCACGGAGAGTTACATCAACTATAATGAGCTCTCTGGGGACTTCTGGAACTCAAACCGTGGGCCACCTAAATATATTTATATCTGGATTACGAGCAGTTACAGCGTCATATCATGGCCAAATTTGACTGGTTGCTGGGTACTTTGTATTGACATATATTTTTGTTTATGAACCGATTGAAACAAAACAAACGATAAATAGCTCCTTAATATTACTAAATATACCTATCACTAAAACCTCATTCGATTCGGTTAAACCGTTTTTGAGATTAACCTAAAAAACGGCCAGAAAAAAAATATTGAAGGCGTTGTTAATGACATCTATTGCGTTAATAAATACTATGAGTTAGTTTTACTCAAATATCTTTCAAGTACAGATAGATATGGATCAGTTACACATATATGCAAAGTTGTAACGAAATTCTATGAACACCCCATTCCTGTATCAATGTGGTATAGACAACCGTGTAACCTAGTTAATAGTGACAATCTTCGTCGAGCAAGAAGTCGCGGAATTGACTTCCAGTCGAAGAACACGTGTGGCAGATAAGTAGTTGTTTTGTTCTTAGTTCTTGGGTGTTTGTGAAGTGTAATTTACCTACGTCCAAGCTCCATCCGCGACATTAGAATTTACTTAGACTGGTACACGAGTATCAGAGTGATTATAATGTAAATTTATTAGGAAGTAAAGGTTTAATATATGCTTGGTTGGGTATAAGTTCATCTAATGTTATTCAAATGTTTACGTATATCAGTTAGGAATGTCGGAATCTTCAGGTATAAGGAGTAATGCGTCACTAACATCATTGTGGTTATAGACGTCCACGCGACAGTCATTTTCGTTTCTCTAATTTCTAAAGTTCCAAACATCACACAAAGCACATTTACTAAACGAGATACACGCAGTGTTCACTTATCGAGAATGTTATAAATAACTAACCAAACAGCGGTTATAATATAAAAATAAGTTAAACACAACCCGAGTTAAAGCTTTGTGTCTAAATCTCGGTATTATATTGACCCATATAATAGGGATATCCTATATTCCGGTATCGAACGGGATTACTGAGTCCTTGCGGACGAAATCGCCAGGAAAATCATGTTACTTACTCATAGTAAATACGTGTAGCCTTATTTTTTATGTAGACAGTGCCAACTTCGACTATCCTTGTAATTTAACCCGTCGCGCCTATTCATAACGCACTGTATGAATAAGATAGCTAAGAATCTGGGGTAACTGTCTGCTGGAGATAAAGAGACACTCGTTTTGTTAGCAGTTAGCTATATGAGGACACTCACATAGGGAATCCATTGTAAGTAGTTCAAAAATAAGACAGTTAATACAACTATTATAATATTCTAACATCAGCTGGAATTGTAGTTGAGGATAAACTTTTCATTGTCTAGTAATAAAGTATGTACTAATATGTAATGAACTAAAACACGCTTTTACAGTATGGAAAATATTTTTAATAAGCTGATCACTTGTATTAATGATGCCTTGTCATTGGAACTAATGAAATGTGTAATATTTCAACTTTGTAGGACATGAAGTAATTCTAAATCAGGTTGCAATATTGCACCTAAAACACATACTAATACCCTATTGCAAGTTAAATGTAAGCTTGTAATATTGCAAAACAATTCTATCCAATTTTTAACCAAAATTAATTTGCCATCCTTCAAAGCTCTATTGGATTTAGGCCTATACTAACTAGTTCCTTTCTGAATATTACTGAGCTGACTGTATTCTGTTATTAATGGCAATTTGTTTCAAGTGAATCCTTTACTTTGTTGAAGATCAACAAGTGTCATTTTAAAAAATATTACACACTAAGCTATGACGATCATGAAACAAATTACTAGTAGAAATATGTACGTACACATACTAAACACTTTATATAAATAAATATAGTTCCACTAACATTAAAAAAAATGTGTTATATTAATTGTTCAAGTAGTTTAGAAGTTGCCCAAGTGTAAACGGATCCACCAATGATTAACTGAAAAATGAGATAATACTAACATGGATAGAATTAAGCACAATCCATTATCATAAAGGAATACATAATTGATGTGGACCAACACATATTCTTATATATTGACTTAATATTGTGTAATATATGTTAGTTTTTGCACGCCATTGAATAGCGCAAATCATTGCATTCCAAATATATTTATTGATTTTCACCAATATACCTAAAACATATATGTAAGGAACAAAATCTTTACCAAAACAGAGTATAAAAAATTTATTTATAACAAGAGAAAACAAGTTCAATATAACAACTGTGTGAGATAGTGTTTCATACTTTAACAATATGAAGTAATTATTAAAGCAATAATTATTTATGTATAAGTAAAACATTTTGGGTATGGTTGTATGAAGCTGATAAACAGCTGAACTTTATAAACATCTCATTATTTACACAAACCGTTTTAATATCTTTGTACAGTATGAGGCATAGGTGGATAGGTAATCGTAGGAACACTTGTTACTTAAAGGTATTCATAAATGTAAATTTACTGAATTACACAAAATGAAATTTGAACTCTACAGAATTACCCTAATTTGTTTAACCTATACAAAACAATAACTATTAGAAATATGTTATGTTACGGTTTTAAGTCTTATCGACTGTTAGGAAGCTTTCACTAACATCACTCAACCTCTCATCCTTATATTTATACTTTGATGCATATTACTTTATTTTACTAACATGATTATTACATTAGTCGGTAGGATAAAATACAAGTTTATATATTATATATGTATAGTTCTACGTTAAGCTAAGTAACTAATAAAATTACATTAAACTTGTCTATTAAATATATCACATATTTCAATACACAAGAACAGTAATTCTTGTGCCTATATTGGCCATAAACAATGATAGCTATGGCAGTTCTTCTAAGATAATAAACTACAAAAACCAAAACAGCTGATTTCAATGTCTATAAATCATACCCGTACTTAATTCTAAATAAAAAAATCCAGAAAGCTAGTCCTATCAAAAATGATTCTTATTTCAAATTTATAAAAAGAATGTAATAAATCACTGGCCACATATGGCACATGAATCATGGAATAAAGACACACATGTGTCTGATTCATAAACATAGAACACTCTTAAATGAATATTTCATAAATAAAACTTCTACTGTTTGTTTTTAAAGTATGCTCCTTATTTCAATCATAGCAGTTGGGTGCATGTAGATAATATTTTTAACTGTGAATTTAAATTAGGTGTAGTTTCTTGATGTGAAGTGATTAGGGCTAGTAATGTTGAAGGATAAGACTGCTTAGTCTCTAATGTTTCTAGAAAATATAATATGATTATATATTCATGGACTAGCTTTGAAGATACCAAATTTTACGTGAATTTTAAAAATATGTAAAATATAAAAACTATAGTTTCTTTGCGGTTTAATTAATGGTGAAGACTAAAAATGTATAAAAATTCAATAATTATAAATTACAGTAATGTCTTGTGTTACATTCGTGTAATTTTATCGACGTAGATTTTTTTTACATAATAGTATAACAAGTGGTATGTAATTTTATTTCTGATATTTATTAACTTTAAAAGATTTGATAACATAAACCTTGTTATGAATATTTTATACGTAAACTTCAATATTTATCAAAATGTTGTCAGCTGGCGATAACCTGCGAGACGATACCGAAATTTAAATCTATCTTTATAAAAATATTGAATGAAATTTCTTGTATTTCTCTCACACTCGACTCTATTTTGTACTCAATTGACTTAAGCCTTAACAGGTAGAACTTTTCAGTCAATCTTAAAGTATATAGAGAAACATACAAAATACGTACCCTTAAAAGTACACTGAAGTTTCAAAGCTGCTCATAAGTCCGGGCACAAAAAACATAATCACCAAAAATATCACTTTATTCACAGGTTCCACTAGCACAATCCCATTAATAGATATAACAAATCCTCACCCGCGCAAACGAAAATCAGTTTCTTATTGACATAAACACAAACTGAGCGTCCGCCATATGCAGGTACGTTCAGCACATACGTGACTAATATTTTTTTCCCTTCAGTCGCTCAACACAGAAGCTTAGAATACAGGCTAGGTTCTAGTTGTTGTAAGTGAAATGTTTTAAAAACTAATTATTTTGAGCTATGGTATTTATATTTTGTGATATTTTTAGTATGTTTAAGCTATTTTGTTTTATATTTTGCTTTTATAATACAAAAGTAGCCTTTATGAAATCTTGACACTGGGTGACAGGATTGTATGTTCCGAACGCACCCGGAGTTGCACCTCACTTCATAGATATTCGAACAAGGGACAACTTCACTACACTTCAATCGCGACGAGCTTTGATTTCGATTTACGGAAGAGTGTAGCATGCATGAGCGAGAGGGATAGCGATGTATTTTTTAAGTCAACGGCCTCTGTGAAGATACTGCTCGAACTACGCTATTAACTGCGCTGTGGCTTTTTCGTAGCAGTATTGCGTATTGCTCTTCGTAGCAAAGCATTAGTTTGCAATGACCTTTAACAATAAACTTTTAATTTTCATGTTAACTCATTGTATTGTGTAACTAATTCATTGTATTGTGAAACAATGTGAATTGCAATTTATTTATAAATTTATGTTGCAAAATATATTATCAATCGTTTTAAAAGTTTTTTTAAGAATTTAACTTCATAAATTTTAAAGGTTTTGTGTACATATACAAATAAAGATTAATTTTAATTTGATTATAATTCAAATACACATTCTTATATTATATCTATTTTATCAAATGTTTTTTTTTTTGTACTATACCCGTAGTTTATGAAAACTCGTAGCTTATTCTGTATTGAAATAATTATTCAATTGTTTTCACGTAAAACCTATACTAAATAGTAAGCATTTTTATACGTTTAACAGACACATTAACAATCTAGAATACGAAAGTACACCTTCGTACGTAACTCTTCGCTTCAAGGTAGGGGTCATAGCGACCCCGATAATGTGCCGGGCTCACGCTAGCTTAGACAGTGAAAGTTGATAAAAAATCTCTTAAAAAGTACAATAGTGTTTTATACTTTAGTAATTTGTTGACTTGGTACAATGTACGTTTAGTGAAAGCTGAGTATTTGTTATATCATCTTGGTTAGACTAGGTTTAAATAGATAGATGCCTAGAACCGAAAATTTGCGATTTTTTATGGGATATGGATAGCAAAAAAGCTTACAATGCTACCTTCCCTTGCCGCCCATGAACCATTGAGACAAACTTCGAATAGGACTATGCAAGAACTGAAGTTAATAAGTCCTATTAGTACTATTCGGTGCTAAGAAGAACATCAGTTTGTTATACAAAAGATACAGGCGTTACGACTGTTACTTTAGGTAAGCCTGTTATTTAATATTAGTAGACTTTAGTCCCACTTGAAGTTGGTCACAGGTGCGTTATTAATCCTAAGGTTAGATGATCGCCTCTTATATAATTATAATCGGCAACCCTAAGAACCCAATTATTGCGGCGAATTATTACATGACAGAAATAGGAAGCGGTGGTACCTCCGCGGGCGAACCGTACATGGGTCCTACCACCAAAATATCATTTATGATATTCAAATCTCTTTTCGTCTTTACATGTTTCGTTTATCACATTGTACATGTACATGTAACTTGTTCAGGTTAAATACAATTACAAAAACATTTAGTAGCTGGCTAAACCTGCATACTTCACACTGTTATAAAATATAACTAAAAAATATATTCAGGTTTTAAAACTCAATAGCTTTTCACAATTCTGTAGCGTTGCAATTGTATGCTAAACCTACAGTATTAGCATACAGACCAGTTACTTGTTTTGGGCCAGTTAGTTGCAAAGTTATACATGCCCTTTGAAGGAATAAAGATAAATGCCGATGAAACAGAAATATACATACATTACAATGGATCTTTCGACAGAAATGAGACGTTTTTTCGCGGTAAAAGTTAGCCTATGGTACTTGTCGTCCTTCCTGCTGCTCCTGCAACTGCCTCCAAACCAAAAATCATACCATAGTAACGCTCCGTTGTGCCGTGAAAGAAAAAGAAAGAAATAGAGAAACAAACACACTTTCGCATATATAATATTCATATACCCACAAATCATTTTGTGTATCATTCGTCGATAAGAATTGAATCCGCTGGTAC
>DWPA01002811.1:0-15113 GCA_018251375.1 Calpodes ethlius
GATACGGTTACTCCCGCGATGTAAAATACACGACCGCGAATATAATATTCTATTACACTGCAACGCTTCGACACGCCCGTCCCGCACGCAGTCACGCGCCAAACTAAAATTATTGCCTTCGCGAGCACGGCGTTGGCAGTCGAGAGCGAAATTGGTTTCTGAACGGTGCTAAGGAGTATACGACAATAGATATGGAACTTTCTGATCTTTAAATTACGGTTGAGCTCGCGATAGCATAGTAGATTTTTTTTCTTGAGAAGCATGCGAACAGGTTGGACATGAGAAACTCGCGGCCTAACAGGAAGTGATAAGCTTCCATTAAGATAACAACAAACAAAACTTCTTAGCCCCCTCTGGACTGAGCTGCGGTTGACAACCCCGCCCAGCTGAGTGCGATATGATAACGATTAGTGACGAAGTGCCAAGTTAAGCTACTTACAAAATTTATCAAATGTTCAGAAACAATAAACAAGAAATGTCAGCTACACTTATTTGGTAATCAGCTTTCAATACTTTGCATACTATGAAACTATAACTTCAAAGTAACGGTGAATTTAAAATTAGTATTAATTTTTTTTTTATTTGCATATTTGAATTACAGCAAAAAATTTTTTTGAAATATCTTTTATTTTGTACCGCTAAACTTGTCCTTGTACAACTAAAATTGAGTAACCACGAGGTAAAGACGTCGAGTGATAATTTCCGCAGTGATAATATATTTATGCAAAATAACTACAGGCCGACACTTCATGGCCTCCTTGCCTCCTAGTCTTGCGTTAATTTTGAACAATTAACCTACTCACTAATTTTCAAAATCATCTGTTCACTTGACCGTATAAAATCATCATGCAATAGTAAAGGTTTTACTTTTGAGCAGGCGAATGAAATAAGAATAAAATAACCCCGAACGACTCTTCATAGTCAGACAAGCTGATTAATATTACAAAGGGCTACAAGGTTGAATCGATGTAAAATTGATGCAGACCGATACAGTACAGTACGGATCAATAACCGATGCAGCCGCCAACGAGTCATTACATGTGCTCTGCAGTGAATAATGTACGCCATTAGACTCTGTGAATTCACAAAACGATGAAACACGCGAGTCCTAAACACTCCCCTTTATAATGATTCAATCAAATAATACTGGCCCTGGATAAAAGAATCGAATCATCAATAAAAATGTATTTTCAAATTTGGAACATGGACGATATTGAAATTGTAATAAATATCACCGTTTTATTTCTATACTTTGTTGTAAAAAGTTTGAAATGAAAATTAAACCGTGTCTTGATTAAGATTTTCGGGAATTAATTTCGCTGTAACGAGTTTCATATTTTAATTCTAATTGATTTTAATTATGATTCGAATTGTGCGATGGTACAGATAGCATAGCTTTTTAATTACTAAATAAGTACTTTTCGTTCAAATATTGATTATTTTTATATTACGAATAGACTATCTACAAATTATTCACTCATAAATCGTACATGGTCAATAGGATTACAATTTTATAAAAATCCATCATATTTTTTAACAATGTAAAGACCCAATTTACTTTGAAACATTCTATATGGACGCTTGCCAGATTGCATCTATTCGATGGAGCAAGTTCATTCTTCAATCCGAGCTTGGTTTATATCGACGTCGGCTGCGGGTCAGGGGGTGCATACTGAAGAGATATGACGGCTTATCAGGCCGGCACGTGGGTGCTAGCGCTATTTATGATCGTGAGAATGATATTCTTCAGATATAATAAAGTTTAAACTTCCTTATAATAACTATTTCAGTTTATCTTAGTGAAAAAGACATTGTAACAGCAATTTGAGTAAATTCAAATGCAATTTATTATTACTTAACTACAACTCAATGCTAAAACAATACTTGTAATGCTATACGTAAAGATATTTAAAGCTCAGTGACAGGCAAGACTGAACTGGAAGAAAGAAAGAGTAATGTTAGGTAATCAAAGTGAAGCAATTGCATTGATCAATTCGCACAAAATCTGTTTAAAATTATAATTCTATAAATACCTTTAGAACATAAAAGTGAAAGATATAGAAAATATACTAAGAGGTATGGATCTCGTAAATAAATAAAACGCTTCACACTAGAATTCTGTGTCGTAGGTGACGTGGACAGCATACAGTTACAAGAATAGAAAGATAGAAGAAGATAGTATATGAAACTAAAGTGTGCACACGAAAATACCATTTGGCCTCTTCCAGAAGTTTCCTTATCCGATCCATATCGTATTATAAATTAATTTATTTACACATATTTGACCTATGATTAGTGCAAAATTTTAGAAAATGAAGAACAATGATAAATTCCGTCGTTACAACGGATTGACGTAATTGTAACTATATTTGAATAGCTGCAATTTTATCGCAAGCAAATATTATTTAAGATAGTGTCTGCTTAATGAGTCCATTGTAATAGGACAAATACATCAGACGTGACGTTAACACTACACATGGGTAATCTTCTAGTATATGTAATTAATGTCAATTCACAATGTATGTTTTTAAAAAGTAGGCAGTTTTACAAGGAATATATAATTCTAGAACTTTCCAGAAAGGCAATTCTGATATTTCTAGTAAACTTGGTAGCAACAATAGATAACACAAATGTATTTGCCTTGTTGACAGTTACTACTTGATTTACTGAGGGTTATGGACAGTGAATTATGGATGGCCGATGGCCATTATGCACAAAATAAAATTTATTATAAAAAAAGAATAGTTTAAAAAACAATAACACGCTTTCATACTGCAACAAATTTACTAACTGTACTCTTCACTATTGAAAATTTCCCTAGTCTGGAGCCATTCCTAAGTTAAGTATTTGATTACACTTGTCATAAAGATACATTGTCATCGTACATAATCAGTTTATCAAATTTCAAGTACACAGAAAAAGAGGAAGAGGTTCTAATTTAGTTGCAAGTCTAATAAAAACTTTTAAAGACAACTACGTGGATCATAAAGAAGTTAATTTTGTTGACCCTACACTAGCAATCCTTGTGTGGTGAAAGATAGTACCTAACTCCGATACGTATATACATCACGTACATAATTAAAGATGAGCAATAGATTTCTCAGGTCCGGATCTGAATCAACGATTGGAATCACTTGGTTTGTTATAAGAGAGTATTGCCAACACTAAATACGTGAGAACGGTTATAGTGTCAATTTCTTTGTCTAAATTAAAAACTTCGCCGGATCATCGGCACGTCATACTAACCCAAAAGACAATACGTCACGTCACGCCTATACCATGGCATGTAATTAGCGCCAATATGACGACCAACCACGTGGGCGTCTCCGTCAAGCGTAAATAGCGTAACGTACGATTTTTACTAAAATACACCTAGGTTACATATTTTTAGAGACAGTGGGCAGAGTGTCAATTCTTTCTCGGTAACAAAATTCTTTATGTACCACACCTATCTTCATATTTCAATATGCGCGTCCATAAACATGATATATTTCTTTATCTATCTATATATCTTTATCAAACGTTTGTCTTGAAAAAATTGTGTTATAAACTTTTCATGTAGTCTATAGAATAGATAGAGGGTCAATGTCTATCCTATGATATCATATGTCATCCTCATTTAACCTTACAAAAAAAGAACTAATCGTTGACAATTTAATAGCATTGAACACTAGTTTGGTCTGCCAATCCTCCCTTGGCCAGCGTGGCGGACTATGGTCTGTACCCCTCACATCGTGAGAGGAGACCCGAGCCCAGCAGTGGAACAGTGATCATGAACACCAGTTACGCCAACACTTGTTATTACCTCCAAATTTCCCAAAACAATACAACTTTTGCTCACACATAACACTTAACTCACCAGTTAAAAACAATGTATTTATTACTTAGGCAAATAATTTTGAAGTGTAGGTAAGTTAACGAGTTTCCATAGTTAATACTGAAGCAATTTCTTCAGTCACGCGACCAATAAACTGAGCCGAGAACAATACCTAATTAAACACTCGCACATTGACTCGAAGCACGGCTGAAAATTCATTGGCCGCTTTAATTTACCCGTTTCAACGTATTTAAAGCTATTTGTTATTTAAATACAGAATGCTGTTACTGGCTAGAACGCTACTTAGTCTGACCCTGAAGTTCAGGCTACGAAATTTATTAATTTATATACCATACTTGTTTTATTGACTACAAATTCGGGGTTGGGAAGAATATGTTTTCGTACTTTCGTAGTCCTACTCATAGTATCGTTTGTGAAAAGAAAATTCTTCTACAAACAGTATACAATTAATAATCATTTAAAATTAAACCAGAAATGTTCAAACATTGTCCAGCAGATGAGAATACCTAAAACATATGCAATATGAATGAATTGGTATATGTATTTAAAGTTTTATTTAACTTACAAAGTTTGTTACTTTATTGGCACGTTTGTTCGGGTCAAACTTTGTTAGTTAAATTAGAACTGCTGCCTCTTATCCTATGAAGTCGAAAATTGACACACTAATTTAGATCGGCTTCAGACGAAGAAACTCCTCAATGATTAACAGCATAATTATTATTATTAATATAAAACTATGGTTTAGTTTTTTAAACAATTAATTATTTATTTCAAACTAGGCAAAACTAAGACGGTTTCATAGTTTTAATTCAGAAATGTTCATACTGCTACACTACTCTGTGATAATATTAAAGCTAAATAAACGAATATGTACCAAGTGACATTTAACTTCAATTAATACTGTGATATTATCAGCAGGTAAGAACTTGTTCTATATGTTGTCGAGGCTAATCTCTTTCTTGACCATATTCAAGGTCCCTATAACCTCAATCATTAAGATAAACCCAATTATTCTGTGTTCAAAATTATCGTCATTGCATATCATCGTCAATCTATCAAAACAAAAGCAATTAATGTATTATATCATGTGAAATTCCAAAATCCCAGATCGATAAAATATCTTCATATGCGATAAGAAATAGACAAACAAATGGTGTAACAGTTCATTAATACGCAGACCAAGGCGAATCAAATAAAACATCTGCATCATTACCACAATTGGCGCCTCTAGATCATATCGCATCAATACAAAATACTCGAGATACCATCTGCACGTGTGTGGGTAACACAACAATATAGAACCCAGTAACCCAGCACGCGTCGCAACACGAGCGTGGAGACACACATACCGAGATTGATCCCATTACGACTTACATCATTACTACGCGTATTCACGGAATGTTACACATGGGTGGACGAAGTTATTGGAACTGTGTTACATTTGGAACAAGATACGCCTTACATGTACTATTAAAGATTCTGTGAAGAGTATTAGGATCACGGAGTAAATGGATTGGAATCCCTTCGCGAAGTCTCTGATTATCTTAGAGAGCCTATTTACATGTTAGTTTATCACTTGTTGGTGTTCAAGACGCGCATGCGCGACAGTGACCATTTTCCATTTTGTAGCCCGTCTGCTCGTTGATGTTCGTATTACAGGGCATAATGACGATAAACGATTTAAGACCTAGCGTAACGGCATGTTAAATGTCAATTCGTTTGTTTTACCGATGTAAATAAATGCAAAAAGAAGACGCAAACATCTAAGCGCCGCAACCTTTAAGAGCATGTCTTCTCAGTTCGTTGCTCCACTGACACACTTCCGGCTATTTAGAGACGCAATTAGGGATGCTGGTTCGTTGGCATGACACGGCGTTGAACAGGAGCTCGATGGAACACCTCTCACGCCTCTTATCTTTCGTAATTAGACGTTTTACTTTAACCTTTGAGATTGGTGATTGCTATCTAGGCCAGAAGTTGTTAACTATTTTTTATGTTTTGAAGTATTAGCATCCAAAGACATAACATCGTGTTGGTGGACAATTTTTGCGATCTGTGTAAAAGAACGGTTTTTCCTTAAATGTTTATGTTTAATTTCAAATATTGATAAAACAAAACTATGCATCAAATTTTAGCTTTTGAATCATTAAACAAACAAATGTCAAAAGACCAAAAAACCAATGTAAGGCTAAAACGTAATCTAGAATATTTTATATTCGTCCATTTTAAAGACGACAATTTACTTATCGATAAGTGTGAACATTAAAGGACGAACAAAGGTTATTGTCACTGCAGGAGCAATAGTTATTTATAACGCATAACGGAAACAGGGACGTGCATGTGGCTCATATAAATCCTTCGTGACTCACTGGCCTGTTGTAAAGCTTGGATGAAGCTGCATTAGTAACCACGGAAATTGAAGAGAAGTTTGTCCATGCATCAAAGAGAATTATAGTCGCAAAAGGGCGTACAGGATATATTAGACGCAGGAGCAATCAGTGGGCGGCAAATAGCGACAACAGTATTGCTCAGTCGGAATAACATCCTACATCTTCCGCCCAAACTCTAAGTGAACTCATTGTTTTGGGTAATGTTTTTAAACCTATACATGGCGTTTATGATATAAAGTTTACTATTAAAGAAATCTTAATAATATCAATTAAGAAAACTTAAGACTAAATTTAAATTCTGAAATCGTGAAGAGGTTTACAAAAACCTCACAGTTTTACGTTTGAACAGGAAGCCTTTAACTGGCGGAGCGGTAGTAAAGGATCGTTGTTTTGGTTCGCATATGGCACAATCTTGCATTATTTATAGCAACGGAAGTAGACAGCGAAAAACAGAAACATACCGAGTAATACATGCTACCACATTTCGCATGTTACTTTTGCAACAAAAATTTAATTTTAAATAATTCACTGCTTTTTCTTGCGTGATTGTATCGATTACAAATGGGGTTGCATTTTTTATTGGAATAATTTTATTGATAGCGGAAATTTTAATGCTGCTAAGCCTGTAACTGGGAATAGTAGGTTTCAATAATGTTGTGATTTTTTATTTTAATACAGGACTGGTTTTTTTTATAATAAAGACATTTTTCACAGAGAAGAGATAATGCGCATATACGGCACACAGTCTAGCTTGTTGTTCTGCAAGTTGCGCTAGGATCGGGGAAAATGGACTTAAATTTAACAACAGATAGTTGATTACTCTATAATTTGAACTTTAAGTTCTTATCTACACATTTACGATGTCCAAATTGCCTGTAATTAGCCGAGAAGTACGAAGAAATACCGTCGGGAAACTATTGTGTCATCTAATTAGTAGTTTTATTATCACAGTGGTAAACGGATAATTACTTTAGTAATCTTAATTTACAAAGTATGGAGCATTTGGCAAAGCGCGATCCGCTGGTGCGCACTCAAGAGAAAATTATGAGTTTCACTGAGGTTGTTGGCAATTCGATTTGGCTCCACGCCCGTTACGTGACATTATACGTTTGCAGGTTGCGGATTTCATAGATTTTTAAGACAATTAGTGAAATGTCTTGATGACTTTGAACCATTATTGACTTACTCCAAAAAATCCTGTAGCGTATACCACTGTTACTCCAAACGAAGTGCCGACTAAAGTTCTAACATCGAAAATCACAAATAAAAAATAGCTTAACAATTGGTTTCTAGCTATAACGACCAAGGCTTATGACGCAACTTTCCAAAGTGCAGAAATATTAATTCAAAATTGACCATTAACGGCCACGCTTCATATCCTTATGTCCAGGATATCAGTCGATTTCTCGAGCCAATTAACCGATTTCGTTATACCTTTGAATTACTCATAACGACATCGCAGTGTTAAAAGTTGAACACATCCACGTCTTTTCAAAACAATTAATATCAAAAAGTTATTATTCAAAACGTAAAACATACCGTATTAACTATAACAGAAGAAATCAATACACTAGCCACTACTGACAAAGATTCCCAACTTAACGCGTCGCTAAGACCAAACGGAACTGCAGCCCTTGAGAAACGAATGGAATGAGAGAAATAAATATGGTCCCAAGCCTTACCTTAACACAGTTAACTCACAATAGACAAGTACTAATAACAGTTCAGAAGCTGGCGCGAGTGCAGTACTAAACCGGTGTTTTAGCATTGTTCCCGTTGGGGGAGCGGCGAGCAGGGTGACAGCCGACACGCCCGCTGCATGCTTCGCGTGCCTCGGTAGCTGCAACTTACTTGATTGGGGATTGAGCAATTATAACACGACAATTTACGCTTTCTTACATACTTTGTTATATCTTTCTCAGTAACTTCAATAAGTAAAACACAAAAACTGTAAACCCAGTTTAGCAGTCTAACTGATGCTCTGGACATTCCAGTAAACCTTTTGACTGAAATAAAGATATCTTAAACAAAATCTAATCTCTATATCTACAAGATATCATTTACATTTATTACTTTCCACATTATATGTCATTACTTGGGTATGAATTTATTGCTTAAAAATTTGTAATAAAAGGTCTCCGTGACTATAACTAAGAAAAACTCCTCTTAAAATTTACTTATCGCTTCTTTATTCGAGACAAATTACGATACTGATTTGATTGCACTAACTTCAGTCACATTAATTTCTATAGCCTGAAAATAGCTTTGATTAATCAATACAGTATTATGAGTCATTAAATTTATTAACATTGGCTGTTAGGTACAGTCAGCAAAAACATAATAACCATTATATTTCGAGTTGGACAGTACAAAGCCGAGACAGCAGTGACAACACTTTAGCGTTGTCCCCGACGACAGCACCAAACTGACACACCCATTACGTGCCAAACATACCGGAGCCAGGCGAAAACAACTTCGTTCATTAGGAATTACGCAATTGTAAATTATCTAGGATCTGGGGAATGTTCAATTCGAAAGGAATTTACGAGATCAATATAATAGCTTTAACATGCCTGTTTACCCGAACGCGAAATGGAGGGAACTTGTCAATTTGTATAATGAATGCAATAACCGATACGATCTGGAGACTAACAATCATAGTACACTTTTTCTGTTTTCTAAACAAGTAAATTACATTACGTGTCGTATTTATATGAAGCGTTAACTAACCACTTTCACTTAATAACAAGCTATTTGCGACGTCATAAAAATAATAAAAGTATGAAATATTGCCGGCCGGTGGACAATATCTCGCGTAATCAATTTACGAGTATCTGCATCTGTTTAGGCCGCGGGGAACATTTCTCGCCATTAAACAACCCGCTAACCGCGGGCCGGCATGCTGTTACTAATGAGCCAATTACGGCATCTAATAACTCCCCGTTAGCACCCGATAAGGACGAACTACAACTGAAGGAGAATATGTTTGGAGGTAACCGATTTCGGTATTCACTTTCTCTCCGTGTCGGTCACTGATGTTCATATTAAGAATAAAAAAACAAGCTGCAATGACTAATAATTAAAACATGTGTCAAATAATAACATTCATATTAATTACTACATTGTATGGTTAATTACGATAATAACGATCATAATAACGATGCGATATCAGCGGCGCATGTTAAATGATAAATTTCCAAGAATATTTCATAGCCTGCCAGAACTCAAGGAATGTAAAACTAGAAAGCTCTCTGTACCTGGATATCAAAACCCTATTTATGACAATGTTAACGACATCAAGCCTCAATCTATTAAAACTGATTGACTATTCAAAACGTCGTATATATCTAATGCAGAAAGAAACGTCAAAATCAATTTACACGATCAAGAAAAAGCCTTGATATTGCAACGAGAGTATAACAGCATTTCGCTCACAGTTCATCGCACTACACTATTACGCAATTGGGGAGCAGCAGGAAGAAATAGCAAAGGAATTGCAAATAAAAACCAGTATAGTATTGATTCCGCTTGGCGTGAAACTCCGCGCTGAATACCAAAGCTACAAACGTATAAATAACAATGAACAAATCGAATACTTTCAAATCAACGTTTAAAGAAGCTGAAGATTTTTCTTCTGATATTAAAAAAAAAAATACTCCAAATTCTTTAGACGTTTAAGACACAATCTAATTTCACCTATTTGCCGTATCATTTGCCGGAATGTTGTTTATATTAGGCGGGAGATAAACAGTGCATGCGTCTGTACGCGTATTTCATAATTCGCTGAATTATTTCACCAAACAACCCAGTAATAGCTTACGTATCTTATCGCTACAAATCATTTCTACATTCAATCCAATAGGCACGTGGATAAGAAACATATTATCGTATCGGCAAATCGAATGATTTGTTTCATTTTTATTGGCTGAAAAGCTTTGCCAATCAATATACATAAACGTTTGATATGTATGAATCCATCAAACTAGACGTACGCAATTGAATTGTATACAAAATGATGTAAATAAAAATGTTTACGATTGCTGTTTGCGATATTTCTACTGGTGATATTTATACAGAAATAGAGTAATTACCTAGAGAATAATTACAATTGAATCCAATATTGATACAATAGAATGCAACGCTATTAATCTGCGGTTGGCATCCTGCTCCGTTAAGCCTATATCTATGCTTTTTCTCTTCTCGTCTAATTTATATCGCATGTCATTTTATTGATAAATGTTTTACCGTTACATTACAATAATTCTAATACATGCTGCAATGAATTTATATCAACAAATATTAAACAATTTTTGCAATTTTTACAAACAATGCGTAATAATCCAATTGACATATAGAAAAACTCAAAGGCGAAGTTAAAATAATTAAATGCTAGAACTCGGCAATGGATACAGTATTGACTGGGCAATTTAGCGATCATGACAATCCGAGGAGCAAGGGTGGTTTTTATATACATATGTATATTTAAAAAAATCATTAAAACAGAGTTATCTTTAAGTTTGAGAATCAGGTTAACACATTACAAATTGTTCAAAGATTAATATTTTATTTCGGTCGTGGCCGTTTTAATCGGATTCATAACAATCTTTCGTATAAGAATGTAAGTGAGAATGAGAATGTAATTTGGTATAAAGTCATTTCACTCATCTCCGCTCTTGAACCGCTAATCAATTCAAGCTAGTAAAGTTAATTAAACGTTTTCAAGATACCGGATCTACTGAGAATGCCCGTTTAGAATGTCACTTGAAAATCACGTAACAATTCGATAACAATCTCACAAGAAACCCAGCCCTACACGCAACTGTGAACCACGTATCGACAGGGGGTCAACGAGTTTAGGGAGGTTAATGGTTTAATTCGCGTGACTAGTGGAGCCAGATAGCTAAATTGACCTCCCAGGGCATCTGAAAACCAATACTTGGCGAGCTTTCATCGAGCGGTCACTTAACAAGCAAGGGGACAGGTACATTCAAAAGCACTTATTGGTTCGACAGTTTAGTGTGTTCGGAGCACTGTAAATTGAACGCTTTAAGCCGAATAAGTTAGGAATTACGGCCCAGTCTAGACGTTTGTTTGTAATTTTATATTACCAAAGTTCCTACATGATTTTGAACTATATTTATACATTCGTTAATTAATTTTCTTTAGTACTAAGATTACATGACATTAACTTGAACGAAATCATCGTGAGGAAACCTGCTCACCAGTTCTCCTTAATTTTCCTAAATTAAAGGTGTGTGAAGTCCACCGCCAAAATCCAATCCGCACTTGGCCAGCATGGTGGATTATGGCCTGTACACTTCACAAAGTGTGAGGAATCTCGAGCCAAGCAATGGATCAGTTATGGGTTGTGATGATGATGATAATGATGATGACGATGACGAACTAAATTTAAAGGTTAACTAAGTTCAAGGCTCATCGGTTTGTTAAGAACTTTGAATGAACCTGAATTCCTCTTAGTTTTCTCGAAGATTCAAAAAGTTTTCCAATCCGCACTTAGATTGAAGCTCTCTGGATTATTATTTTAATTTAAATGTTAGCGGAAACTTGAATTCGTCATAAAATATATTGTCCTTGATAACAAAATGAGTAGATATAAGATTAGATAAATCAACCAAGCACGTGAGAAAACTTTCACTGTATTACTGATGTCAAAAATGTATGGATCTACAACATTCTCCTTTTGACCAGACGTAGATGAAGATACTTATAATTGTATGATGATCATGGATCATATTTTACCATACATTAATGGGCCGCCACCTTTACTTTCGCAAGTTTTTATATAACATATACACCTGCTCAGAAACTGTTTGCAATCAAATCTTAGTTAAAGACCCATTATTGATTACGCTGAAATTTTATTAGCATATGCAAGTCGAATGACAATGCAATATCATTTTAATTATACTTTTAACATCGTAACTCTTAATTGTTCCTTTCTTTATATTATAAATCTCTTTACTAATTTCATGCCACTTATAATAGGCAGTGAGTTATTTATCCGTCAATAAAGTTAGCGTTTAAGTAGATGACAATATCAAAATAGAAACCAATTTTCACTATTGTTTTCATAATATAAGTATGTTATGTCGGCACCTATGTCCAGCAGTGGACCTTTAAAGGCTATTAGATAGATAGATATATCGGCACCTTCCCTCATTACAATTGTAAATGGTGGCAATCTACTCTCATTGAAAAATATGAACAACACGTGCAGCGGCCGATTAGTGATTCATGAACAAACGATATAAAAAAGAAGATAGATGCTGGCTCGGGGCATTCGTTTATCGGTCGTTACCCAGTGCACACGTTATGTAATCACCGAGCGAATTTGTTATCAAGTCTCGAAATCTGCATTAATTATTTTTTTTTATCATAAGTTGTTTAATCAGTAACTAAATTTGAATAAACCATGTGACCACGCTACATATAAAACTCAAAACTGAGACAAAGGGTCTCCTATTTCATTGTCAATGTCAATATCACAATAAATAGTGCTAGGCAATCATTGCATTCAGCGTGGCGGCCATATTTGTTACGTTAGTACAGTTATGACGACATCGCATTATAATGCCACTATCAATCATTATAACGCTCCTACGTAAACCAAATATTGTACATACTTATGAGGCAATACAAATACGTAATTACATAAGTACGAATTAGTCTGAGGTCGTAGAGGACTGTTTTTACTGAGATTCTTATTACTCCATTATTGCAGTACACTACGTTTTGTATTAATACGTAAGTGATCGTTGTTAATAGATATTTGAGAAAAACTTTCATTAAGAAATACCTTAACGCAGTAGATTCCACAACAAAATTCATAGATTTATTGTCTATTTATCATTTGTCCATGCTTTGTTCTCTATACCTACCTCAAATAGATTGGGCGATTTGGATAGGCTTTTCACAAACATATAGTTGTAAGTCTGGGTAATATTTAATATTTTTATTATTTAAAATGGTTTACAAATAGTTTACTTAGTAACTCAAAGACCAATCTATACATTTTTCGGATGTGAGCCGTACAGATCAATATCCACTTAAGCTGAATAAATGAGTAGCAATCCTTAGCGAGGCTATAGCTTTAATTAATTAACTTACTTTTCAAAGATACTACCTTAATAAATATCTTCACATTGGACGAAAAACGCTGATGACCCAACCTTCCAAAAACAATCGGATCTGCCGCCCTAGGAGAAGAAATTACTAACTTTCATCTTCGGAACAAAAGTCTATTCTCAACCCCCTCCGCCGGGCCATCCTAGGTACGTCTACCATCACGATATTCACCTCGATTATTTATAATGCTAACTGGAGCATTATGCATAATAACCTTCTACTACATAACGCGTGTAAAAGTGTGGATCGATGAAGCGCGACCGGCGGTTGTTTATAAGCGAAAATAAAATTGTTAACGAGCTTCCAGCTCACGTGATGTGATCATTTTATATACCATAGTGAATATGTACCTAGTAGAATTCTACTAGTAGTATTCAAGAAGAGAATAAAGAAGAGAAGAAGAGAAGAGCATAAAGAACTTTATACATCCATCCTTAAGCACAAATTATTTGCAGTTTGTAGTGCAACATTCACATAGATTCGAGTAACAGAATATAATTTTCGTGTTTTAAAGGTTTTGTTCTTAAATATTATAACAACAATATGTATTGTAAGGAATGACTTGATTTTCGAATTATTATTCGTATCGAATTTATTTTCATCAGGGCTCTCGGAAACTTAAATTTGCACATGAAACACGAATCAAACCATGATTGTGTGGACATTAATAAGATAGATACAGTATAGATAATATAATGTTCACGAGTGTATTATAATATGATTTAAATATATTAATACGTGACGCAAAAGCTTTGTCCTATTTTTTACAACGATTACGCGTGATTCGTGGTAAGAAATGACGATGTGTCCAGAAAGCTAATAATTTTATATAATATCCCTTACTTACATATAAAATTAATAAAAATAAACATTACGCACACTACCCTTCACTTGACATACATACGCATAGTATATACACGCATATACTCTTTTGTCTATGGTTATAGTCAAACTTAAATGACATTAGAATATTAAATACTGTCAATGATAAATAATCCTTTGACATTCTGAATTACGATGGAATTTCGAGCGCAAGGCGAGTCTCTTGTATAAATAATTAATAATTTACTTCAATGACTCCCTTCCGTCGCAAAAAATGTGTAAAAAGGTAAAAACTTTTCCATGCAGAATAAATTATAATACTTGATAACTCCCATCGTTTCTAATCCCTACCTCTATTTAATTAGACTAACACACGCCCTGCACTCGAATATCAACCGTATTTCATATTATCAAAGGATTACTTCACATTGACAGTACACTTGTGTGATATCATTTTATTACTTAAATATTAGCTTTCTGCATTTCTCCACGTAAATTAACTTGATATACTAAATCCCAGACTTCTATATGCCCTTAATTATTCTTCAAAAATGATATAGGGTATTCTTTCATATATTAAAATATAGATACATACACGTAAACTCAACTCTGGGGGGTCGATTAACCCTAGTTTCTATCCACAACGTACTATCGACCTTCACGCCTTAACCCTGACTCTGACCTTCCACATAATCGATAAGTATCCGTATATCAGACAAAAAATGTCACCTTCATTGAATCCTATACGTAACATGCGAGCCTGTTAGACAGAGATAATTTTGTTCGATACCGAACAGTTTTGACGCCATAATCATTGTACATCACCACCCATAACTATCCCACTGCTGGGCGTGGGTCTCTGACAGTGTGAAGGGTGCAGGCCGTAGCCATGCTGGCTAAATCCGTATAGGGAGATT
>DWPA01002812.1:0-15111 GCA_018251375.1 Calpodes ethlius
CATGTAAATGGGCCAAATATAATTTGTCTTCTGGGGATCTTGCTTAATTGGATAGGTCAAGAAAATGTATGGGTTCCTCAATATAATCAATTATAATTTGACCTCCAAGCATCCTAGTGAAGCGACTGAAGATGATACCGGTAGTTTTTTTTTTTAGAAAACTGACGCGATGTTATCGGATCACGTGCTGGCTCTTCATTCAGGTTCTAGGAATAAGATTAAAACTTCAGCTGGAACTAGTGGGATCAATGTTAACATAGATACAAGCCAAAGTGTTAAAGAAATTTCATTATGGTAAGCTTTTTTGGTTTATTTCTATCATCCATTTTATAAATGCTTCAATAAAAAGCATTGTAAAATTATATGCCAGCAAAGACGAATAAATTGAGTGTTTAAGGGCTTTTTCGTAAATGAACCATTTGAGATTCTAATAAATTGAAATTGAAATATGAAATGGCACGGCGGGCCCGGATATAAATCAATTAACGTATCTTAATTTGCTTGAAATTGCCTGTTGTTTGATTTCGAGAATTTACACTGATTATTTACCCATATTTTAAGAATCCTTTTTGCAATTTATATTAAATGTACAGTAACGTATTATTTCAAAATATATATATTTCAGCTTTTTAATTGAATGATTTATTTATCTTGAATAATTTATCTATCCGCTATATATGAAAATTTGCACTTCCGTGAAAATAATATATTATGTTTTAATTTGATGATGGAGTCCAATGGTGCACAGTACATTTTTAAGTTGCCAAGAATTATTTTTCGTTTTGTAATACCTACTTGTTATTGGTCATTCATTACGTACAAGTTAAACTTAATCTTATTCTCAAACCAAAGTTCGAGTGCGTACACCTGGGGAAGTAAATACAATATGTGTCGCAGTTTCTTTTAAAATGTAAAAGTACTCATGTGTTGTTCAATTTTCACTGATTATAATAATCATGTCTACTATTTTACTAAATACTTATTTGTTTTAGTCATAGACTGCGCCTACGTCAAGGAGAAGTTATCGACACACTGCCCCTGGTATTACTTCGTAAATACATAGCGTATGCAAGGAGATATGTGCATCCGAAACTCAGTGACGAGGCTGCTAGCACACTACAAGATTTCTATTTGGAATTACGTCACAACCATCAAGGCATATCGAGTGATGGTACACCCATTACTACAAGGCAACTCGAAGCTTGTATAAGGCTTACACAGGTATTTTTGGAATAAACAATTCAATAGTTGAATAAACTAAAATCACGCTGTTATAGTTTTAGTAATCAAAATAGTAAAAAAAGTGACTGTTATCACTGTTGCATTGTCGTCAGAATTAAGGTAGAATTAAAGTTTCGTAAAAAAAAAAGAAATAATAATTAGGTGGGTTTTTAGTTAGGTAAGGGGGTATACGATTCTATATATCGTGAGGGGTAAATCAGTTATCAATTGTTTCGGTGATGCAAAACATCGTAAGGATCTTACGCAGTGAATGGTTCTTTATAACTAACTCGTGTTTAAAGGTATGAACACTAGCCATATAAATATGTTCTGGGAAGCCAAAGTCCCGGTACAGGAGACAACACACCACTTAATGACCACTTAATATAATTGAGTTAATTTCGTGTGAGATGTATTCCTTCAAATGTTCATGTCAAAAGTAATTTAACTGAAATATACGGGCACGAGGCAGTTTTGGTTGAGTAGCTTGATCAAAAGTAGTTTTTGGTTAATCGATTGGTAAATTGTGATCTACTACTAAGAACCAAAGATAATAACATGTCTTTAATTACGTTTTTGTTTCAGGCTAGAGCTCGAGTCGATTTACGAGAAGAAGCGACCACCCAAGATGCAAATGACGTTATAAGTTTAGTTAAACATAGCTTGATGGACACATTTAGCGATGAATTTGGTAACATTCAACTATCGAGATCTATCAATGGCTCGGGAGTTAGTTCTCGGAACAAGGTAGGTATCTGTAACAAACATTCTATAAAAGCATTTGTCGATTTATTCCCTTCTGGCCAGCGACGGAACATTGCTGATGTCCACGGGTGAATATAACCACATACTATCAGATGGATCGTTTGATGGCTATTTACCTACATAAAAAACCTTTATATGTGATATTAATAAAAAAATAAATCATAAGTTTCTCATGAGTTTTATACATGTGCATACATAACATTAGTTTTAAGTCAAATTTTGATTTATTTTAAATTTATTCATTGTCATTTCAGCTAAAAAAGTTTTTGAGTGTCCTAACTCGCCGATCTCATCAGTTGAACAAGGATACATTCACAAGGAAGGAGATGATTGAAATCCATAAGTCTGCAGGAATAGCTGGTGATCCAAATGATTTGATAGAAGCAATGCACATTCATTCATACCTACTACTCAAAGGATCCGATACATATCAATTGATAGCATTGTAATTATTTATGAAAAGTATTGTAATTATAAGTATTCATATTTAAAATATGCTTTGTTTTAATAAATTACTATGTATTAGTAGTCATGCTGTAAAATTCTGTTACGAGAATACTTATAGCAGATAGCCTAAGAAGGATGACTGCAGAGAGTAACCATTTCGGAGTTCTGGTCTGCAGTAATATTAAAAAAAAACCATATTAAAAAACAAAACAAATTTATTTCTAAAGCTTTGTATATAAGACCATATATGTAACATTTACCTAGGAGGTACTTATTTGTTTAAAACAGTCTTAATGCAGGCAATTTCTAACCTTCCAATAGTAACTTCATTGAGATTTGTTATCACATTTTGTAATACTACCTCTAGATGGAACATCTTCTAAAGCCATAGAAACTTGACAACAACAATATAATGTTGCGGACAATAAAAACGAATTTAACAAAGACGGATTAGAAAAACATTCAAAAAATAAATTACCTATGTCACTACCTGCAAATAAATAAAAATTAGAAACAGCTGAAAGTGCTAACAAAGGTGTACACAAAGCGGCAATAAACCTAGCCTCCATTTTATCAGATTTTAAAATATAAGACTTAAACCATAGATAACGCTCATGTTTCGACACAGCCTTACCTAGGTGTTCTAAAGTAATACCTAAATAATTAAGAAATGACCAGACCAGGATGTGCCACACAGTGCCGTGCCACATGAATATAAATGTAAATGTTGCTAGAGATGCTAACAACTTCTGAGCAGTCTTGGGTAAATTTGTATGTTTAGATATTGTGTTGAATCCAGGTTTGTAGATATATCTGAAAGAGAATGAAATGAAAAATGTTGTTAGGAAATATTAAAAAGTTTTAAATTGAACTAATGTGGACATTTTACTTCGATATGTGTAATCATATGAATATTTAAATAATGGAAGTTTCGAAACTCAGTGTTAAGACCCAATGGAAAGAAATGTCTCAATGTTTTGCCATGTCTAAACATGACCAAAATCCCTAGAACTATTAGAGTTGCCAATTTTCTGGGTTTGTCTGAATACACAACTTAGGCCTTTTGTTTGACTTCATTATTTTTTGAGACATAAAAAAAATCTAATAAAGACAAAAATAACAAGCACCAGAGTAGTGATCAATATAATAAGATCTATTTTAAAATATCCTTGTTTTTATAATTCAGCTAATTGTCCACATCCTAATCAGTTCTGTATCAAGTAGTTTACTGAAGGTATATCACCAGAAAAGCAGTAGATACTTACTTTACTAGAAACCTATACAATCCAACATCAAAATGTCTCCACATCTGAGAGTATACATGCACTCTAGCTATACATCTTGGCGTTGGAGGTGGGTTCATGTTGTCCAATCTAGAAAATGCTGATGTGGTACCATAAGATATCACATACTTCATGTGAAACTGTAGTCCCATCCAGAGACCTCCACCGCACAGAGCTATTGATGGTAACTTCCTGATCAACTGAAAATATAACAATCTCATAAAATTGTATAACAAACACTATCTCACATTACAAGAAAAGAATAGCCAGTACCTTCATATCATCTTGCATTGAGAAGAAATAAATATAATGAAATGCAACATCTAAACAAAAAGTATAGAATAGATAAAACATCATATTCCAAACGAATCTTCTTAGTTTAGTACAGCACCTCTCTCCTTTCACATAAAAACTTTTTTCAAATTCTTCATAAAGAATTATTGGTCCAGTATAGAGCATTGGTAAGTATAACACATAACTGAACATGTTAATGATATCTTGAAGAGTCAAATGATTATATTTCTTCTTATCAGTCTGTTTTTCTATAAAGTCAATGCAATAGCTGATACATCTGAGTTCTATCCAAGCTACGCTAAATAGAATGAGGTAAACTTCTTCATCTTGCATATCATCATGATCCAGGAAATTCCAAAAAAAATATTTGTACTTCAATGAATTATAACTAAGAAGTAGAAGCATACTTGTGATCCATATCATTAATTTGTTACCTCCAAAATTAATTATTAGTGCATAAATCATGGGTTGAGCTAAAATAATTACCATTTGCCTCAAACCCATTCTCATGGTAATAAAAATAACAGCTGATAAAATGTACCACATCTTGAGACACGAATCCTTTACTTGCCGGATAATCTCAGATATAAAAAATTGCACTATCAAGTAATACCATGATGTATGTAAAAAATATTTCCAGCTACTCCATTCAATATCTGAAACGTCTTTATATCTCGAAATAATTGACCACCCTGGTTGTAAATCTCTAAGGGAACGCAAATCTTCATCCTGTAAAATATCTGCAAGGTTTCACAAGCTGTTAAAATGATTAACCAACACTGCTCATATCTTTAAACAAATATCTTTGGTGGAATGGTTATATTACTTGAAGTAATTACCTGTTTGAGCTTCTATTAATTTGTAAAGGGAATAGATATTAGAAAATGTCCATACAAAGAAACAGACATACAATTCAAAGCTATTTATGTTAGTTTTCATTTTTATAACTTAAATTTCAAACATGATATTTGAATTTTTACCGGCAAGCGGCAAATCAGTATGACAAAAGAAACTGATTATTATCGTTCGTAAATTCGTGATTCAGTCAGTGACATAAACTTGATTTAAACTTTGTAATACTAAAGTGACAGGTGGCATGGCATTGACAATGACATTTTGATCTTTCACAGATGCGTATACTACCTAGTCTATGATCTGTGACCACAGACTAAGATGATGTTAATACGTATACCTATCAAGCGATATGTGAAGAAAAAATATAAAAACACAAAATTGAGAAACATACATAGTGTCCGCGTTGAGAAACTTTTCCACACATTTGCCAATGTAGAATTTCAAACCGCCATCCTGTTAAAAAACACGAAGGGTTCCCTAATGGATGATTCAAAGCTTTGGTCTTACTTTATAAATATCATAATTTAGAAAGTCGGATATTTTTTCATTTGTTACAACTAACATTTACCTAAATATTGTAAATGTATAACTAATCTAAGGCAATCTTTGCTTAGCAATAAAGTGATTTGACAATGTTGCCTATCAAAATATTATCCTTTATCTTAATTATAACTCTCATTAAATAGTCTAAAATTTTAATTGTAGTTAGGTTTAATTAAAATAATCAAATAAATAACATTATCACATTTATTAAGTGCTTAAAGTAAAGTCAGGTAAATTTGTTTGTTTATTTATTATGTGAGTAAGTTCAATAAATAAGTTTGTATAAAATACTAAAATAAAATAATGATTTCGTGAGTTCGCTTTTCCGTGGGTGAAACTGCGAGCGAAAATCAATACTATCTAAATGTGACAATCCTGATTATTATATTTATCATTCATTATACTAGTGAAAAATAGAAGCCAATAGAATTAAGTATTACTGTGTTTTTGTATGATATACTTTATATGGATCGGTAATAATACACAATTTTAAATAATATAAAAAAGTAGAAATGCTGGCCCCTAACAAAATGATAAACTTGTAAATGGAATACTTTTGATCACAATAAAAAAAAGTCCACTGAAATGACAACAATGTTTTCACATCAAAGTTGAGATATTTTGCGGACGGGAAGTAATCTGTTAAATATTTAATATTTTCTATTGACTAGAAGGAATACATAAATAATGTCAGGCGAAGGCGGTGAAGGTCCGTCGGATGCACCTCCACCCGAGCCTGCGGGTGCTCCTGCTGAAGGTGCAGATGAGCAGCATGCAAGCGATGTTGAACATACAACGGTCAAGATTGACGAGGTCGTCAGAAAGTTTTCGAAGAGGCCCTCCGTTTACCCAACAGCGGATGATGAAGTGGATCCCTTAGATATAGACAGAACTGCCTTGGAAGCTATACTTGATGTTGGCTCCCGTTTGCAAGATATTCAGAAGAAAAGCAAAGTTTCTATGAGCACGCTGGCTTTTGCTCAAGAATCATACAAAGATAAACAAGTACTTTAATTTTCGTGACTTATATTTTGTCTTACGTAATAGTAGTAAAGTATGTAATTTAACACATGGTATTTTATTTAAATATTATAGTTCCCTTTGTTTACGGGGTTTGTTTTATTAGGCACTGCTTATACTAAGACGAGATGCTATATAAAGAATAATTTTTCAGGCTAAGGCTAAAGAAGCTCGAAATAATCGAATGGGCGGGCTGAAAACCCAGCATCGATTTTTATTAGAGAATGCAGCGTCAATTTTGGATAAAACCCCAGAATATATTCTGGTAAGGACGCATGGTATTCATGTAACCAATGATTTGTTTACTAGTTAATCGGTGGAGAATTAAAAGATTTTACTGATTTTATATAATTATTTATATATAGGTATCAAATTTCTTGAGAAAGTGATATATAATTCAAACTTAAATAATATTTAGATCTTTCCCGTTTAAGTTTAATAATATTAATTGTTTTTTAATGTTTATTTTTATTCAGTTACATACACAAAAATAGTGCTTCATAAATTTCAGGAAGGTGTATACGATGCTGATATTCACATCGATCTTTTGGATAGTGCGGTAGTCGAAGGGGGAAGAAATTGTATCGTACTTTGTGACGCCCTGCTACCACCACTGAAAATGGGTTATTTTTATTTGCAATTTCAATTATTAGAATGATTCTCGTACTAATTTGGTACATCGACATAAATCTATTGCATAGTTGAATTGCTTATAGTAGGTTTAATTACTTATTTGAATATCCTTGGTAAGATCTAGGTTTATTCTGTTTAGGCTACTTGATCTCGATTACTAAAAAGTCTAAAGAGAATGTTTTGTTCTCTTTGTTTTAAATTGCATATTTCCTCTTAGTGAAACGAAAGCAGATTTTGTTTTTATATTGCCAAAAAATACAAATCACAACAGATCCCAAATAGATTTTTAAAATATAAATATTACATAACAATTATGTGACAATAGTGATTTGTGGTCATTTTAGAATCTGGAAGATATATTCCTAACCAAAAAGGTAGGATGGAACGCACCTATATATCTGATGCTTCTACTATCGGAACTGAGGGTCAGTGCGTGGCCATGTATCGAATCAAGAACAAAGCTATAGATACAAAAAATGTTGCCGATGTAAGTAACCGTAGTCTAGTTGGTAGAGACCATGCTTGCCGAGCGAGGGGTCCTGGGTTCGATTCCTGGCCGGGGCAGATAGTTATGTGACAGATAAATATTTGTTCTGGGGTGTTAATGACGTGTTATTTATGTTGTCCATTCCACCCGCGACACGGGAAATCCTACTACGGGGGTATGAGTGTGTTAGCGTTTATTATATTATCTCAACAAGCCTTTCAATTAAGTAGATAAATACTGAATAATTAAGTTGTTTATCATAAATTGGTTGCTATTTTGTTTATCATTGGTTAAGTATATTGGGCGTGAACTGTGACAATCTAAGGTCTGTAGATTTGTGGTCAATAGTAGAACTTACTGGAAAATTTAACGGTGCCTTTGGTCACGATGATTATTAGCCAGCGATATCTATCACTATACAACATTGAAGTGATCATAAATTCTCGCAATTGTTGGGCCCTTATTAAATTAAAATTTCGGTCACCTATGACACAGTTTTATTAAAGAACAGCAATAACAAAGTTTTTAAATGGCCTTTGTTGCTAGGGAACGCTTTATTGTTAAATCTAACTTTAATTTGTCTGTAATATATACATCTTAAAGGATCTTTGCGGGAAGATGTGGGGGGAGATTCTATGGAGAAATGAAATGTTTTTTCGAAAAGTAGCTTATGGTACTCGTCATCTTCTCAACTGTCTCCATACCAAAATCATATCTTAAGGATGCTTCTTTGTGTCGTGAAAGAAGGACAAACAAACAAATTAACAAACACACATTCGCTTATAATATTAGTATTGATAAATATATTTTACGTTTTTCACTTGTAGGATTATTTTTTGGTACTACTGGACATGAATCAAGAATCCGGGAATGTCGTATCTGGTATATTCAAGACCATGGAACGAGTGTACATACCTGCGTTACAGGCCTGCAAGGCTTGGGGGGATCTCAATCCACCCAATCCCAGAGGCCCAGATGCTATCAAAACTTACATCTCAAAGATTATGATTTTTATTGACTATCTTGCTAGTAAGTATCAGGATAATGATTAGTTTTATTATAAGTATTACCCTGTGGTAATTGCCTGTGCAAACATTTTTTGTTTACTCCAATTCAACTTTACTTTAAATCTTGTTATAGAAACTAAGATAGATCTCGATTGCTGTACGAAGTTCAAAATAAACCTGACGTTGTACGAAGAGGAACTTTCTGACCAAGAGAAGATGAAAGCGGCTATAACGAAGACACACGTGCTAGAAGAAATTTGTACTTATGTGAAGCAGTGGATGAAACAAATTACAATGGTAAGTCAAAAAAAAAGAAACTGTCAGTTTAGTATAGCTGTAAACTAGATTACGATATGAAATTTAAATACATCTATTAGGTACGAATATGATTCTTATCTAAGTTTTGTAATCTTGATATCATAAACAATGTATTCTAGATTGTACAATAAAGTTTATTATTTATTTATGTAGAGAAATTTGAGCACTGAGAAATTTTGATGGATTTAAATAATGTGTATAAAAAAAAGTTTTTTTCGTTGATGTAATTGATAGTAGTTGGACAGATAGACGAAAGTACTTAAATAGAAATTGAAGCCTAATATTTTGATCAACTTATAACTTGGAATAGTTGCAGTTGCTATGGTAACTATTGCTACGATAATTTTAGACTCTATTGAGGGCTCATGCACAGATTAGTGCTCTGGTTAGATATATACTTATACAAAAATTGTATAAGTAGGCTAAGTGGTAACAACCAGTTTTAACATCCATTTTGCATTATCCCTGTATTTCCAAAAGCCCCATGGAAATTGTCACATGGCAGGACTGTTGGCATTTTTATTCCAAAAGATCAATTAACGGGTCATTTGGGAATATAAATCCCACTACCAAAATATTTAGACATTCTATTGTTCTGTAAACTACATAAAGATTTTATTTTCATGACTCTATCAGTAGAATCATCGCAGCAGGACCACGGGCAATCAATGTATTTTTAACAACAATTTAACCCTAATATAAATCTTCAGGTCTTGGTTCAAAGTCAGCAACTAAGAAGGGAACCATCTAACATTGGTCCTTTAGCTGAGCTGGACCATTGGCGACGTCAACTCACTACCTTCACTTCCATTATTGAGCACATCAAGAGCGACCCCTGTCAAATGTACATTCACACCCTAATACGAGCCAAATCTAAACTAATTAAGGTATTATGTTTTGCATAGAGTAGTACTAATAATTATTCAAACTCTTAATAGGATAATTTCTAAAAGTTAGCACAAAATCATCCTCTAAAATGTCACCCATATCTTTCAAATATCAAAATCTCGATGTCAATGAAATATTTTTTCATGCTATTCATGACATCCTGAAAATGTATTTGATAGGTATTCACAATATACTAGGTATTGTTATGTGCAAAAAACTGGCCAAGTAAACAAAATGAATTACATGACTTAATTCATAGATATTAAAAATCCTAAAATGTTTTAGAAATGGAGGTTATTGGATAATCAAGTAACGGATTACTATAACGAAGCATACGATAATGTTAAATATTTATATGCTTTGGAAAAGTACTGCGAACCTTTGTACAGGTAATCATTTATAATATCTCTTAAGAGAATTTCAAATATGTATAAATTTTCTTGTAAACTGTCTCGTTAGTTAGGATTTCGCCATCTCAGTTTCTTGTCTTTAGTCAATGACGGTTAGTTTCTTAATATTACGTTGGTCTAAAGTGAAGCACAAGCAATGAGTACCTGTGTGATAATATCGTGTACTTACGACCGCCGACGCGCACACAAGTGTGGGAATGTGGTTTCTACTGGCGACGGATAATAAAAACTAACCGGTAGTTTTAAGTAAACGGGGAAGTTACTTTTTTTTCCAAATATGTTACAATTTTCTTTTTACCAACGTAGGCTATAAAGAGTTTCCCGAAATAGTTAACATTACGTACTATTGCAGTTCGGAGCTCTATTATTCTAAGCCTATAGTGCTATTGATGTGTAGTGACGATGACCGTTTGCAATCTGGCGATTCATTTGTCGATTATTTACGTACAAAAGTGTGCCTTATTGCTATATTGTCTGTGACTTTAGATACAGATAGATACAGAAATAATGAATGGTGAATGTAGGTTGAGATACAAAGTCTTTAGAAATTCATGCATTTCAGATGCGATCCTCTCACGATGCAACAGTACATACCAGGACTATTGTATACAGTGAGGATGGTATTCGCCACCTCTAGATACTACAATACTACTAAGCAGATATCCACATTGCTGGTCAAGGTGACCAACCAGATACTGAACATGTGTATGGACTTTCTGACGAATACGGGGAAGAAAACTATTTGGAATCAAGACAAACTTAACTTCATAAAGAAGGCTAAGGTAACTTTGCCAAAAGATTCATTTTAGTAGGCAAATTCGTAATTGTAATAATATTTGCAATGCAGCCGTAATATGTATCGACGCATAACGAGTGCAAAGCAGTAGGTTTGTTTTGAGAGCAAAACGAATTCTAATGAATACGGAGAAAATATATTTTGATATGTGTATTTTACTTTTTAAGTATTACATTTGTTTATTCTGTTAACAATAGTTAAATTGGAATTTGGTGTATTCCAGCAATGTCTGGATTTGTACAATTTTTACCGAGAATGCTACAACGAGACCCAGGAGGAGATGAGGGAAGCCGCTGACGAGCGACCTTTCGATTGTTCAGAAATGTACATATTCGGCAAGTTTGAAACGTTTCGAAGACGTTTGACGAAGGTAATAACCACGTTATACGTGTTTTATAAAACGTGCTATTGAGACTTTGTTGTAAAGGAAAGACAGCAGAATATTATCCTTTATGTAAATGGCGGACGGTTAAGTAGACGAGCTACTTGATGGGAAGTGGCCACTATTGCCAATGAACATCAGTAACACCAAAGGTACACGAGAAGAGAGAACTAAGAATTAAAGAAATTATTCAAATCTCCATCTGGACCACGATTGGTTAAGACAAGCTTCACAGAACGTTACTGATAATAGTATTCATGATAATCCTAGAGTAAGTTGCAACTGTCAAGTGAATGTTTGATCGAATATAAAATTTGATAGAAAAGGTAGAGACAGTGTGTTTTTGTCGTTTATTATAATTTTAAATTTAGTTTATGTATTGTTTCTTCCTATATATTTAATAATGACTAATAATGAATTTAATAATAATCAGATAATCGATCTATTTCAAACGTACATAACATATTACGTGTTGAATAAGACAACTCTAGAAGGCATTGAAGAGTACGCAGCGAACTTCAACAAGCTTTTTAAAACGATTTCGAGTAAAACTTATGATGCTCTGGATCATAGGTAAGATCTGACCTGACGTAAATAACTTGTGTACGTGTTAATTTTAAGATAAAAATATACCTGAACTTAACATTAAAGCTTTGTATGTTAATTATGGAAGAAGAGAATGGGAACCGAGAAAACTTAATTCGAAAAGTTGAAGAATGGTTAAAAACTATATGTAGACTGAATGTCGATAGGTAGAGATGAAATTCTAATTAACATGTCATTGGTTATTAATAAGTTCTTAATTAGGTTTGGGTTTAAAGAAATGTATTCTCATTTCAACATTATTGTCACTTGCATAAGAACAAATATTATTATAGTTCGTCATGACATATTTCTAAATCGAAAATAAATAATTATATTATTAAACTCCCTATAGTTAGTAAATAAATATACTTTTTTTAGACGTCCCGATTTCGACAAAGATTACAAGGCATACAAAGACAGTGTCGCGTCTCAAGAGTTGATGTTGGAAAATTTTATGATCACGGTAAATGTTTACACTTTAGTTTCTCTAGCTATTATAATATTTAACATCGTAATTTGCCACCTGTTTGTTCCCTTGTATGTCCCGGCACAAAAGAATTACTTTACATGTAGGGTTTAAAAGGAATATTTGTTTCAATAAAATGACAAATTTGAATGAAAATAGGTACAACTAATTTGACAAATGCATTAACTTAATGACGGATGTCTGTGACTAATAGCTGATCAACTTTTACAATTTTTTCTTCATCTTATCTTGTATCCTCTTCTATTCTTTCCGTCTTATCTCATTTTACGATTTCAATTGTTTTTTTTCTGTTGTTTAGTTTTAAAAGGTCCTTTTACCGCCGTTCTACATAACCAGATATTTTGAATATAGAACTGTTTTCTTCTAGATCATTATTGTAGTCTTATAAATTTAAAGTGGTTCAACGCATCTATTGTTATATATTGTAATATATTTTACAGAGTGTGAATAAATGTCCAACTACAGAAATAGCGTTACATTTGCTATTAAGATTTGAGAAATTAAAGTTAAATTGTCTGTACCTCGAAGATCAGTATTACGATTTGATTAGTAAATACACAGAAGAGGTTGAATCTATTCGTGATAGGTAATGATGAAAACATGTTTCTAAATTAAAAAAAAAAAAGGTTTTATCACGGATTAGATATAAAAACTTAAAACATCGTTGATTTAAGATATAACGAAGAAAGAGAAAATCCCGAGTTGCCCAGAAACATGCCTCCAGTATCGGGGCGAGTTATGTGGATACGGTTTTATGATAAAAATATTAAAGGACCAATGGAAGAGTTTCGTAAACACAAGGAGGTTATCACTCATATGGTGAGTGTTGCGAATTGATGTCCCGGTAGATTTCCGTTAGCTATTCTATTCTGGAAACGATATATTGAATGAAAAAGCTCTTGCTATATATGTTTAATAGGTTGTCCGAAAAGTTCGTTCCGATATTCCGTAGGTAACGCGTGAAACCTGACTGAATGTATCAAATGTATTGAAAACTAATGACATGTGTACAGTTTACATAATTCTGAAACAGATTTACCATTCGTTAGTTTCGTCAATATTTGCTTGAGCTGTGTTTAATAATTGTCCTAAAATATCTGTACGAACTTAATGGGCAACCCAATATTTCCGAATCTTTCACATTTGGACGACAAGTTGTTCAAGTTTGGATTAAAATAAATGAAAATTAACAACAAATAATAAATTGAATTAATTAATAATAATGAGACCACAAGCAAATTAAATAAAATGTATATAAAACCATATACGTTGAAGACGTTGTAATATACGTACATATTTGAAATTAATTTTCAACTTACCGTTCATTGTACTGAATTTAAAATATTTTTTTATTTCAAAACCTGCAACCGTTTATTTTCCTGAATTAAAATTAATTTTCACATTTTTTTATTTAAAACATTTTATTTTGCAGAATACTCAACGATGTATAAAATTGTATAATGTCATGTACATCGTGTTTACGGAATTTGAATTGATTTATCATAGAGCTTGGATGGAAAATGTTGGACAGGTAATGTAATAAGAGATAGGCTGGGTTTTTCTTAATTTATAGGCTTCTTAATTCATTTCAATTTATTTTTTAAATTCAGGTGAGGCTCGGCTTGATAGCCCCGCTGTTAATTCGACACCCAGTTACTAATTTATATATAATAAACTTCAGCGTCTATATACCAGAGTGTATTCGCGAAGTGGAAAACATGTGGCAGTTGGGACTCAGTATGTTTTTATTTATTTCGTTTTAGCTTTTTGTTTCTGTAATCTAGTTCAATTTAGTTTACAATGAGTATTTCAACGTTATGATTTTTAATACAAGCAGTGATGGCCTAATGGTTCGAATGCGGCACGCATCTCTGATTTTCTGAAAATATGCGTATTATAAATTTATTGTCACTTGCATCGGTGAAGGGAAACATCGTGAGGAGATCTGCACACCTGAGGGTTCTCCATAATGTTCCCAAAGTTGTGTGAAGTCTGCCAAGTCCGCTTGGTCAGCGTGATGGACAATGACCCTGTTAGAAGAGAACCGAACTCAATTGCGGGACATCCATTATAATTATTTACATTGTTAAATTAATTTAGTAAATTATATATGTAAAATGCATAAAACATATTTTTCTTCTAGTTTATTTAAAAGAAATGATATTAATATACAACATTTATTAATTTTATAGGTGTACCAGACGCTGCTCAAATTGTGGCCTATTGCAAGGAAAAGATTCTCGGCAATTATGAGCGTATAAAATCTTTAGTTGATAGGAACAATCAAATCAGAAGGTTTTTAATTCTTTTATCTGACATTTATATTTTCTTTATACGTCTTAAAATAACATATTAAGAACTAGATATTGCCCGTTGCTTCACCCGCGTAGAAAGAATAATAATAATAAGGTTCTCAAATCCTATTTAACATTGGTTGCTAGGCGACGCTTTAATGTTAAACACTTCCATTTATTTGCCTTAAATATACATCTTAATAGGTTTTCTCACAAAAATGAGTATCTTATCCGTAAAAAGCATTTTAGGGTACTTTTCATTATGCCATCTGTCTTCACACCAAAAAATCATACCATCATGATACTGCGTTGTACCGTGAAGAAAGGACAAACATACAAACACACTTTCGCATTTATAATATTAATATGGATTGTTCTAAATAATATATATATAAT
>DWPA01002813.1:0-15109 GCA_018251375.1 Calpodes ethlius
GGGGGCGCAAAATAAAGCAGCTGTCGTAGTCTTAGCAATTTATTGGAAGGG
The DNA here is from genome assembly GCA_018251375.1 of Calpodes ethlius. NCBI lineage: Eukaryota > Metazoa > Arthropoda > Insecta > Lepidoptera > Hesperiidae > Calpodes > Calpodes ethlius. Next base: position 52 of record DWPA01002813.1, read on the forward strand.
GATGCTGCTTCGTGTCTATAGACGTTTTTAAAATGTCTCGCGTAAGAATAGTTTATATGGACCGATGCATGCATAATTTGTGTCTTATTCCGCATTGCTAGAAAATGTATTGCGAGAAAATGTTCGATCATTATTTTATTTCTGTCTTATTAAACTTTTATTCAGTTTAATTATTATTTTACAGTTTTAATAGTTAAAATAGGAGTAAAACAGGTTATTATAAAAGTTATCCTTGTAGTTAAGCTGTTTACATTTTTTTTACGTGTATAGACTATGAAATTCAATATATACACTTCCTAGAGTTCAATTAAAATCGTATTGTTTACGGTTATGGTATCACAGTTACAAGTTAAAACTAAATTTTAACATTTATGTGAATGAAAAATGAAATTTATCTTCCATATAAGGATTTTCTCTGTTGTGTATGGAGCGATATACACAAATATGGAAAAAAAATGTCTTATGTCACGGACACATCTGTGACCTAACGCTTTAATTAGCGAGCTAACTGTAACGAGTTTATCGAGACCCAAATTAACGTGAAGTATAATTTGTATGGAACTCCATTAATGTACTTAACCATTTATTTTAACGTATCAATGTAGGTGTGCAGTCTTTGACACTAACATTAACGAATGTATGGGAATTTAAAATATATTCCTACTTAGCAATATGATACACATTTTAGTATTTACAAGCTTACAAACTTTACTTATAGGACTTTTCGGGCATCCCTCAGGATAACCTCAGTAGATATGAGGAGATTTGGGTGCGATGAGCATAAAGAGAGATCATACAAACCAAATGAAGGCTTGGTTTTGATAGCCAAAAACTAACTCAGTATACACGCCTGCACATTTCACGTTACATTATATTTCTCACTAAAGCATCACACAAACATGCAATAAAAACGTATAATGTACAGTACTAACCAAAAATAAATTCAGCTTCCATTAGTAGATAAGATTTCCCTGGGGCAAAAAGATTAAAAAGTCAACAGGTAATTTCTTAGTATACAATACCGGAGTGCAGCCGCCGACGCCGAGCCCGGCGCGCGGCCAGCCCGCTGATTATCTTTAGTATTTTAAAATTAATAACTTAGCTGAACCGCACGTAGATTATATTGTACCTCAATAAATCTAAGTCTAGTATATTTAAGTCAACAATTACAAGTAAATTAGACTGTCGGTATATAGCATTTTTCTCATTTCTCATTGGGGTCCAGAATTGCTTAGTCGATTTAAAATGTTAACTCGGCGCATAATTTTTTTACGGTTAATGTTTTTCGTAATAGCTTAATTTTCTTCATTCTTCAATTGTTTATATTTATTATAGAACCTACTTAATATTCCACTATATTGACCTTTGTACTACAGAAAGATCCAGTTTAAACCAGATCCAACTGGCTGCTACCGGTTGAGAGTTACGGCGCAATATTCTTATTTCTGCGAGCAGAAACGGTACAGGCGTAAAACAGTTCATCTGGATTTGCGCGGGTACTTTATAAATTTGCTGCGGGCTTCGCGTGTAGTTTGTCTCCACATTATGTTAGTTTTGCTCCAGTTCTTTTTATAACCGCCATATTTTCCTGGAGCGCGTGAAAACGCGTTAGGGAAATAAGGACAAACGCTTGGCGGAAGTACTACGTTATCGTTTGCGATACGTATGCTACTAAACATAAATTTCAAAGGGAAGATAATGTACTTGTAGCAAAAGTTTACAGATAAGGAAAGTAGTAGAAAACTGGGCGTAGTGGCTCACCACAAATAATAATCCTTCGCCATGCTTATGATAAGGAAAATAAATCAAACAGTGATGTATATAATTTCATCACGTCAGGATAAGAGGAAATAGTTCTAATGCAGCTTGCAATACTTCACTTACAAAAACGTTGCCACTTAAAAAAATGCTCGATAAAAACTTGTACAAAAACGATCACAATATTACGATATTACGTAAAGTTTAAAGATATTATTAACGAAGCATCTTAAAGAAACAAGTACGTCGTAAACTGCACGTTTATTATTAAATTTTATACTGTCCAAGATGAGGTGGCACTGAGACATACTTCGTCTATCCTGGCAGCGTAAAACTTTAATATGAAGCATTTTAGAAATTTAATATGGACGCGGTTCTAACCGGTATTATCTAGTCTTATCTGGAACAAAGTCGTCGTACGACGATACGTGTTTTATTGGTCCTTGTGTTATTATGACGCAATCTAATTTTATCAATCTTTCTTCTGCCTGGAATAATCTGGGAATAGCTTGAAAAACTTCAGTATAGTTCATCATTTAATTCCATAACGTCTCCTAATCGCGTGATACTTTCATAGCATAAATCATATTGTCGATCACTCAAACATTATGGAGATTTCTTAATCGTTCATGTCAGGTTGAATTCACCAACAGGATCAAATTGTCATTAAGGACAATTGAAAATGAAGAAATGATTGGCGGATTTGAATCATCCAGCTTAGCTTTCTTGCACATCTCTAATGGAAAATCAGCTAAAATAAAATACACATTGTTCATCTATCATCAGCTGGCACAAGTAAACCCGGAGTTTCACCTCTGTTAGGAACACTTTATATTTTCGTAAGCATTGCTAACCTTCGGCCATTCTAATTGTAATAAGTGGATACCTGTAAGTCAACTTACAACATAATTAAATGCTGTTATTATTTTTTCATAATACCAATATTATTAAGCAGCCCAGAAACGCTATCTTGGTTAGCGAACGATCTGTGATTCTATTTGTTATAGAGGGGATTTATGTCATAGACAAAAAATGCCTATAGTGAAACTCTAATCTCCTGGATTACAAATGTATTGTATACCTCATCTTCTTTTATTACGAATAGAGATAACAAGAGCCCGCATTACTATCAGGTATTGCGTCGAACACAAAAGTCTTCGATAAAACTTGGCGTCTTGGGCTAAGCCTGCGATCGGCTTTGGATCTTCAGCCTCTTATATCTGATGGTACAAGGGACAAGTGACGTAGATATGTTGGGAGAATTTTAAGTATTCAGTTTTGAATTCGAGGTCATTTACTTTCTTTTTCTTAATTCCATAGCATTATGGATAGCATCATTAAAGTTTTGATTGTGAATTAATTAAATAATATTAACGTTATTTAATTTAGTTCTGGTTTTATTTATTAATTTTAATATAATTTAATCGCGTTGAATTATTTAAATTGCAACATCAACATTCTTGGAAACATTACTCATAGGTTTCTTTGTAAACAGGGTTTTATTTCTAAATATACGTACTGCCTCAATAACTGTCAATTTATTGTATCTTCATCATTGAGGATCTTATCTCTTGTCGTAGTTATGTATACGAATGAAATTAATCATTACAACATACTTTTTTTAATTATACGTTTTGTTTGCTATTTAGTTGGCGTAAAGACATCGGTATTGATAATACATATTACATTATGTGGAGTGCGAGTCCAGTAGTGGAGCAACATGGATTGTGATGCTAATAAAAAATGCGAATCATGAGTTAATATCCAAGCTACATGTAATTTTATCTCATATAAAGATAAAGATACGGTGCAAATTTAAATGTCACCATTCGCTGTCACCTTTACCTTAGAACAGTCTACATTCATTCCACACCGTATTGAAAGCTAGGATCAGCTCAATTCACCGGCACGCGTCACAGAGCCGCAGATCGCAAAGCATTTGAAGCACTCTTTAACAACTACCTTTGTGTTGATGTGGGTTACGCTTTTTATGTGAGTGTGCTGGCTTTGTGCGTCGGGGAATTTGCTATTTATGTTTCCAAGAGATCTAGAATGCCTTTCATAACTGAAAGGGCTCGCTCTGTTTCATTATTGGCACTCATTGGCGCGTCGAAGCCCTCGTAGTCCAATTGACGAATTTAGATGACGAAAAAGAGATTTAGTTTGTGTTTATATTTCGGAGTTAATCAATATTTGATCAGAATCGTTTTGTATAGGATTTTATAAGCTGCTTCTAATATGAGTCCTGGCTTTAACCTGGTAGGCTTGCGTTGGGACTCAGCTCCAACAGTTAGAGGCCTATTCAGACTGCTTTAATATAGTATGTGTACTATAAATCGGATATGCGGATGTATATGCAAGGTAGTGTTGTGGACTCCTGGTAATACCAATATAAGAGGCAATCATATACTCAGGGGTAACAACACCCTGTAACTAACTTTCAGTGAAACAAATTATAAACGATTAATAGTACTAACAGATTACAGAATTACTTACACGAACAGTCCTAACGTTTACAATCCTCTTACTTACAAATAACAATAAACTGATATTCTTATCAACACCTTATACTCTCAGGGCTTACTAACTAATTACAGTTCCTCCTACAGTCTTATTCAAGTTTTGTCACAGGTGTTCATTGACGGCAGGCGACGATTGCACTGCAAGCTCGATTACTATTAAAAATCTTATCTTATTCTATAAAAAAATATCCATTGCGAAATTTGATACAACTGGCAATTGGTGACCCACGTTTTCTGGGGTCACCAATACAAGGTAATTTCTAAAAGCTCATGTCATGAAGAAAGCAACGTCCGATTAAGTCATTTGAAACTTATTCTAAGACATTTCCGCAAACAGGATCTGGCGTAAGGCTTCATATTATATGTCTTAGTATCTATTAGTCTAGTGTAATATTGTCACGCTTGGAAAAGTATCGTCGGCAAAGTATCGCATATCTTTTTACGTATTAAAGTATTAGATTGGATTGCAGGATATGTAGAGAATGTGCTGCAATTTAAAATTGTGCAATTGTAAATTATATTTGAAAATGAGCAGTTTACATATGTTTATTACAATTATAGTCGTTAAACAGTTTTTGAAGATGTACATAATATTAGATATTTACTTATAATTCAGCGATAGCTTCTGCATCATATTTTTTTCATCTATTATATATTTCAATAAAATTACATAGTAAGTAAGAGTGTAGTACAATACATTAAATGAACTAAATAGCCTGGAATCGACCTGAAATTCTTTGTTTCGCTGATTAAGACTACCATCTAAGCTAGACCTATCTATCCATCAACCTTTGAAGGTCCACTGCGTCACATGTGGACATAGGCGTCCCATAATTTGCGCCAATCAGACCGGTACTGAACCTTCTGAATCCAACAAATGCCCGCTGTCTGCCTCAGGTCATCAGTCCATCTGGTTGCGGGGCAACCTACACTCCTTTTTCCGAGACGTGGACACCATTCAATTATACTCATTCATTATTCATTCGTCAATCACCATGCATTATTAGAAAATATCTATCGGTATACACTGAGTTTAGAATTGGAACAGAATGAAACAATAAAAAGCGCCTCGCTGCCTTACCCCTATCCCCATTTTCATATAACGTTACGCGAAGGGCTGCTGAACAATAAACACGCCATGAGTGCATCGGCTCCCAAGGCTATGTGGTGCTCAGATATTAATGAACCGACGTTCCTTCGACTGAATACTTTATACGCCGCGTGCGCGTTACGGATAAAATATGGCGCGGATGGAGACGAGTACCTCAGTACGAGTGTTATTGCTGCCAGAGATGATGGGCAGTTTACCGCTTCTGGTGTTGAGGCGCTTGCACATGCACTGTTATGTTGGATGCTTCTGTAACTTAATTGTGAATTACGTAAGTTATAAGTAGCAAAAATATTAGTAATAGTTGACGCAAAAAACACTCTAAGAGGGAAATAAAATTTATCTCTTGGTCTTATATAATTGAATTAAAAGATTTTATTAATATTCTAAGGAAAGGGTCACGTAGGGGAATCGCTATGTAAAGAAGTAAATAATTCCATAATGTAAAATATTAATAAATATTATTATGTACGTAATGTTACCATACTCAGAACTCAACGCGGTGACCTTATCTTAAAAAATTCAAAGGTGATTTCACGATTTTAATTTTATTAATTAATTTTTAAGATCCATTTTCTTGTATCGTTAATGGTTTGTAAATCTGGTAGCAAAAATACTTCGCTATACGCACATTTACAAAAAAATATAAACTAATTTATTATTTTTAGCAAATTGTGTATTGAGGCACTCAGCGTAAGGGCTACACCAATGCTTGTGGCTGCAGCCCCGAGCGTGCGTAAATTCTTAATAGCGTGTGTACAGGCTCCTTATTTTGTTTTTGTTTGGTAAAACGATGTAAGAATTTACAACTGTTCGACAGACCCAATTTTTTTAGACGCTGTATAATGTGTGTCGTTATTAAGATTAGGAAGTTACAACCAGATTAGAAGTAATACCGATCTCCCGATCACACCTACGGAATACCAAAGACATCAGTAACAATTGATGTCTTTGAGCGCCTTATCTTATGTGGTGTGTATGTTCCTTTGTCGGCTATTTACGTAAAAAGTTTGACAAATTTATTTCGCTTAGAAATAGTTTGACATTTATATTTCACAATGGTATCAACAGAAGAGACTCCTGCAAGAGTAATCAAGGAATAGGACCCAGATAAATAACTACACCGATTGCAAGTTACCGCTCCCGGTGGCACCAATAAAGATCTACTTCTTTAATTGGTTCTTTGTGTTTCGGATTCAATGGCCTTTAATCTAGAACTTCTGTTAGTAACTATTATAGTCAACGAGCAATGACTTTATTAATATAACAGAACTGTAGTATCTGATCGTTTGAGCGATCTTTTCAATAAAACAGCGATGAACAGCCCAACTTTGTTCTATTTTTGTAAGATTATTTTATAATTCGATTAAATTTACTTATTTTTTAGTGATTTTCAGGTATTGTTTCAATCTAATACTCGTTTTAAGTTACTCGATAACGATACAGTGACTCTGTACACGCCTATGTTAGTTTGTGGCAATTTAAAAAGAATGTAGTTTAAAAAGGGAATCGACGTTATATTTTGTGATAAATATACGAGTAAAAAAAAACAGTAATAGCCAAGTGGTTCGAACATTGTTTCCCCGAAAGTGGTGTGCGTGAGTTCGAATCCTACACGAATTTTTAATTTTCAATAAGGTATGTGCTTTGTACTAGTTAATTATCACTTGCTTCGGTGAAGGAAAACATCGTGAGGAAACCTGCACACCCGTGAGTTCACCATATTGTTCTCGAGGGTATATGAAGTCCACCAATCCGTACTTGTCCAATGTGGTGGACTATGGCTTGTACCCCTTACATTGTATGAGGAGACCCGAGCCCAGCAGTGGGACAGTTATGGGTTGTGATTATAGGAGTGAAATATAATTCATATTCACACAGAATACAATGTAACAACGACTTGCAGCGAATGCTCTACGTACACCGTAAAAAGAAACATTCTTGTAAAACAGATAAAATAGATTTTTATGACTTAAGAACGTGAAGATATATTAATAATTTTTATTTTGAGTGGCCTCAAGAAATTAAATGAATCATTTAACGAATTTTCTAAGTGAGAATGAGTTGTTACTTCGCTGACTTCTTTTAAATAACAAACATGTTGTATTGTAATTAATAATAATGTTTTTGAGAGTTCTGAGTTCGAAACTTATTAGAAACATTGATTTACGTGTTATTTTTTTTAAGTTTTTGGTTCTCGATTATTCGTGATGATAAAGATTATGTATATCTTATATCATGTCATTTAAATAGATTCTTAATTTGATCTCATCATCCTCATTCAACGCAAAGGGCTACTATTGCCAACATTGGTATCTAAAAGCGGGGTACTATGTTCGAATTCTGCTCGCACCTCTTATTATCAATAATGTATGTACATATTGTAATTTAACTATCTGTTTCTTTGTTAAATGTAAAATCGTGGGGAAACCTATAGACATATAAGTTCTTATTGTAATGTATCTGTAACCCACACTTGGCTATATTGGTGGAAATTGTGAACGAAGACCTGAGCCCAGCAGTTGGACGTGAAGTACTGATGATAATGATGATCTTTAATCGCTAAAGTTATGTAACCGCTGTGTAGAAGATAGTATTCCATTCTATCTCCGTCTTCCCAGCGATCGAATTCCGCGCCAGCTAATTCAATCACAACCAAAACCAATAGCTGACGTTATCGTAACTTGCAGCTGATCTCATCTGTTTGCTCAGTCGGCCGATGTCAAGTGGCGGCCGACCTTCATTGTGATGGTAATGAGCAGCCGAGGGCCGGTGAGTGCCCTTACCATAATAATTGGCGCGCGATAATTGTGATGTTCAATTGGTGGTTCTAATGTCTTGAATATTCGTCTTAAGGTTAACGTTAACGTTATTGCTTCAGCTATGTTTTATCGCGTTAATTAGTGCGCTGTAGCTATGCAGGTGTAGCTAGCGCTTTAGTGCGTAAATTAACACGCCCGCAGACGCACCCGCGTAGCGTAGGTACCCGCTGTCTTCATCAGTTCGTTAGTCTAAAGAACTACACTGACAATATTTGTTTTTTTTCTTCTATAACGCGCAATATAGCGCTTCAGGTAATCCACTCTGAGATCATCTGTAAGAAAAGTTTGTAACTAAATATACAACATTCATGAGTATCTCCTTGACTTAAAGTCAGTAAATTAAATTTTAAAATATAAGTCCAATATGCCATTACTCATCGTAATTAGGTAATTGTGTTCAACCTATAAACGATTCACTAAAGAACACAGATTTCTTCTCGTAACTACAGCAGCGGAGGGCATACTCCACGACGCTGCTCCAATACGCACGGGTGAATGGGTTAACCGTCAACTTAAGTATCGATACTTATCCCACTCGAAGGTTTTTCGACATGGAACACCTGCAAATCAAATTATAACATCCAAGAACACATTACGTGCCTTCTAAAGCGCGGAAGCATTTAAGAAATTTTGCTAGTACTCATTCATTTTCGGAAAACTGTTACTTAACTTGGCCCATCGCGCAATATCGACACAGACATTTCTTCATTGTTTTCTAAATATTGCTGTTAATGAATACTCGTATCTTTCAAAATTAATAACAAATAAAAAACAAACAATGATAATTGGTAAGGTAATAATGAAACTTATACAGTGCCTGAAAGAAGTGTTGAGCAATTGTTTCTGGTGCGGGTAAGCATAGAATTGTTGAAGCGAAGCGAGGAGGTTCCTAGATTATATAACACACCACATCCTAAGTCGCCGGAGTAGTGGGAGGCGGAGGGGGTTATGGAAGGCTCAACGAGCGAGTTTCTTCGCGCTTATAATAGTGTTTGTTGAAACTGATTAATTCCTTGCAGTTTGTGCGTCGAATCGGAAAATATTTATTGCCTGCAGTCGCGCTGCAAATAGTTTTCTTCTTTTCTCACTGTTGAAACTAGAAACAATTTCAGATAACGTCAAGTTAAACGTATATTGTATTGTTGGTCATATTTCCGCGGCCCAGGATATTGGCTATTAGCCCATGCTGGCAGACCTGAATGTTGTAAAAGTGACAAAATATGGCCACAGCTTCACGAATTCAAACATTTTTAAGCTTTGACTATATTAAGGTGGTCTTCAATAATCACAAACCAATGCCAAAAGATTAAGTGTCGTTGTGACAAGTGACGACTGAAGTCAACCACGCGGATAAACTGCTACTCTTTCTACATGAGTACGGTCCGGATTAAACCGGATTGAACCTTCCTTTAATCCAAAATATAAAATGTACCTACTTGGATCAACTCGCACTTGACTTATTTTAATCAATGTCTTCTTATTTGAAAATTTCATAAGTCACAGGGTGCGGCGGGCAGATGTTGTTGGCAGGTGAGGTCTCGGCGTTGACAGTTTTGTTTTTTATTTAATATCGACAGGTAGCGGAACAAATGACGTCTTCCCTACGATACTTATATACGAGTATATTGCTGAGATAGTCAGCGAGCGAATGTTCATATTATGTTACGGAAGATATCCGATTTATGATCGTTCTCAATACTCTATCAATTCGTTACCCTCATATCAGTTATCTGGCCATTGATAAAATAATGAACGAGTCAATACAGAAAAAAAGTAAAGGTTTTCTATTTTCAAAGCGTCTCAGTACTTAAGAACGGAAAAGAAAAGTTGGAATATCTTCTACCTAGTATACCTTACGTACCTACCTTATAACTGACTTTGAAAGTGAAGATTAAATAACTTGCAAACAGTTGATATTACCTGAACGATAACACACTCTTAAGTTAACGTCACAAGTCATTAAATTCTAAACTTAAATATGCAATGTCATGTACTCCAAACGCAGTCTCTCTCGCTTCTAAAACAGCACTTTTCATATTCGTATCGTAAAAAGTATCCCCAAAAAAGTTAGCAAAACAGCTTTGTGATTGCAATTTTAATTCAACGTTGGCGTTAATTGAAAGTAGTCGGACATTGAACCGTATGCCCTCGGTAATAAAAGTGCACGTGCAGTTTTATCGATATGAGAAAAAGTAAAAAGCACGGGAGCATCGACGGCGCGCGGCAACAGCTGTCCGCGCCCCTGTCTCACATATAAATCACTTTGCAAATACTTGGAATACAGGAATTGATTATACACCCACTTCTATTCTGTATAGCTCTGTAGAATAGAGAGCCTAGTACTAGCGCAGAATGTAATTCACAAGTAAATTATCGATGATCAAATCTTGATTTCATTTTATGCCGAGCTGCATTTATTTTCCTATTAAGTTTCACGAAAATATTTTTACCTTAATACATTTATTGTTATTGTCAGTGGGTATTTAGTTGGTAGAGTGAAGGACCTAGTTAATAAGTGGAGTCACTGATTTCTATTATGTTGGTCGTTTATATTCGACCTACGATTCAGTAGGATGGCATGTGATGATATACACGCGTCATGAGGTGACCCGCCTGTTACATGTCTTAAACTTGAATCTTTAGTCAAGCTAAAGTTTTGACAGTTCTTACTTTATTCAAATTCTTTTCTTATTGTTCTGCTTAAGTATTTGCTTAAACACAAGTAATTACTTCGACTTGATTTTAGATGCAAATGCTTCGCTTGCCTTCACTTTCTTAAGCGGCACAAAACTCATATTAGACAAACTTTTCCGAATTATTCTCAGTCTAGTGAGTTTGGATAAACATGATCAAAAAATTAACATTTAACTATGATATCGAAGCTTCCCATCTGTCGCTCAGATGTCATCCGATGTGACGGGACGCATCCAATCACATAATTTCATGCAAAATTCACAAACTACCATTCCCGGCGGGGAGGGACAAATGCAAACAGCACTAGGACTCATCAATTTTTGACGAGCGAAAGGGACGCTAAGGTAATTATTTCGGACAAATATTTGCTAATTATTTGATTGAGACCTCCCTCAGGAAGCAAACAACACCGATCTGGTTGGAGGTGAAACTCTATACTGTTTGTGTGATCGGAGTGGCACCGTGCGTGTATACAAATTCCATGTGGGCTTGTTTCATTTGACGATGGGTACTCGTTCTGTATTAGTTATTTTGAATATGTATTTGGGCCGCCATTAATTTAACTCTTTTGTATTGACATTTTTTATGTTATTGATATTGATTTTAAATAATATTAGTCATCGCATTTATTGTGGTGTTAAGCTAATGTAGAAATTATTAATTCAAACGTAAAATAACGTTATACAAACGTCGTATAAATACTAATGTCAAAATAACAATAAGTGCACACAGAAAAGTATACTTAGAATTTAGCATTATTTTATTTCTTAGGCAGGTAATATATATTTCTATGTATATGTGTATCAATAGGAGTCAGTTTAGTAGTTTGAAAGGTGATATCTCGAGCAGATGCTTGCTTTGAAATCCTGCATACATAATTTTTATTCATTGGTAGTCAAAACAAAACCTATAGTTTCTATATTACTAAATACCTAGAATGAGATCTTAAGAAAAAAAATCTTTAGGGTTCTTCTCCCACATGGAAATCGGATATATTTTTCGTTATCTTATGGTGTATCACTAAACATATATACCTAACTTTAAAGGACAACTACCACAGCTAGTTGAGCTCAACAAGTTACGAGTAATAATCGATAAACTTACAACTATGGAACCCAGCACTGTGCGTGGCCAGCTTCAGAAACAAGAGGAAGAAACTTACTATACGAGGACTATAAATCCTCGATCGACAACTAAATTAATATACTAAACCTCATCATCATTCTTCAGCCTATAACTGTCCACTGCTGAACATAGCCCCCCCCCTGCCACGGTGCTCGGTCTACTGCGGATACTAAACCTAATCTGTCATTATTACGAGGACTTCGTCAGCCCTATTTGTTATGGGATTTGTAATGTGCACTACAACCTAAAGTTCATCATCTGGATGATACGTGAATAGTTAGATACGTAATTAGTAGTAATCCAGGTTAATTCAGTAGCAAAAGTAACCTAGACGGCAGTAATTGCCGTATCAAATTAATGTACGTTTATCAAAACATTTACAGTAGTTTCTTTGGACTTCAGAGCGTTGTAAATTAATTAAAGCAAGACTTTTTAAATCGAAGTCAAAAAGCAACTCGAAGTTTAATGAAAATCTTCATTTTTAATGCCACGGCAAGGTAACAATTAAAATTGAACGCTTTCATTCTACCGGAGTAACTTAACACAACATAAATGATTCAATTGGAGTCCACGCGAAACCACCCAAAAATGTGGAACTCGCAAAACCGTTGACCGAAATATATTTTCGCAATACGTCAAGAGCCATTTCGGTAATAAAAACCCTGGGAGGCCGATACCGTGTGAATGGCAGCTAAAGCTTCCAATTCGGCTCGGCAAACTTTGATAGATTTTTTTATATTCCTGCTCAGTTATATTAAAAAAGTTTGTCAGCATTCGGCATAAGGCAATCGGCCTACGAAGGGCTCGCAGGGGCCAGTCGGAGGGAATTGAAACCATTATCGCGAATAAATACCTCTCACGCGGTATATTTCCAGACCTCGACCTATACCTTTATTGCTATCATGGTTATCAGAAGGAAAATTATTATCTTTAATTGATCGTCACTCGATTTAAAATTTACCGCCATGAAAAAAGAAGGCGAATGCTTCATTTGGGTGAATGAGTGTTTAGGTCTGTTAAAGCGGTCTATACACCCCATACATGCCGCTTGAGACCTCTGAATATGCTCAGAATTCATGAAGGATGACGTCATTTATTTTTTTCTACAGAACCTTTTCAAATACAACCAGGGCATGTATTTACGCGCCAAAATTTTATAATTCCCTTCCTCGTTGAAAGCGAAAACCACGTGATCCGCGCCTCGAGCGACTCTTTGTTCGAATGAAATATTGCCAACAACTGCAAAACGAATTCGCTAATCTGAATGTTCAATCTTTGCGTGGTTTCGTGTATGAAAAAGTTATTCACAATTTTCTGGTTTTACATTCGTACAGTAAAGAACTAAGAAATCAGTGAAGCAGGCGATGTTACAATTTTACGTAGGTAAGCGGATTAGATATATTTCTTGCAATGATGCGGCTTTTTTTATTACATCTGCCAACAATCGTTACACGATAACATTAAAGATTAACAATAGACATGGTTTTTATATCTACGTGCACAACAGGCAAACACCACGTGCAAGTCTTGTCTTGTTGTGTCTGTTTGTCTTGCAGTCATAATCTTATGCGGGCCGGTACCATACCATTTTGACAGAATTGGTCGCACTCAGTGAAACGACTCACTGTATTCCGGTCGTGGCCTTAAGGCCTCGTAGTTTCTCTCTACTTCCTCTTTCTTGGCCGACATCGCATCAACTAACGAATCAATAGGTGATGTAAACCATTAGGTAGCTCATCAGATAATTTGTCAGCTGTTGCAATAAAAAGTATATACTAAACCAGTTTAAACTTATATAAGATTAGACTGACTATAAATGTATTGTCCGGATGGATCGGTTGTATATCCATACTGACCTCAATATGTAAGCAGACGACCTTCGATTAACGAAGCGGTATTCAGAAAGAGTATTCATGATGGTGGAAGAACACAGAGCGGTTGGTTTTGAGGAGCATGTGGTCGATTGATAGATAGATAAGACAACGCGTTAAATAAAAATAGGATGTCACTTCGACTCACCACACGAACACGATCACGAACCTCATATGGATGTTACATTTGTAAATGTCATTACTAAACTTGCAATTTTCGTCTTGTTAGTTACTGTTTGTTTGGATCAATACTTGCAAGCTGGATTAGAACGACTTGTGTCTTCTTAAATTGAATTCTATATATTGCCAATGAATTTTTACAATGACCATGGTTTCTCGGGATTGGTTTCAGAAAACAGCTGTTTTTAGAACTATAAAAGATAAATAGAGAAATTTATAGGTAAGTACGTTTATTATTTTATGTCCTTCATTGCAATACTAATGATGAATGCGTGTTTTTGTGTTATGAACTATTATTTTGTTATGTAAATTTATAGAAAAAAAACAAATTTTCAAAAAATTACATATTCATTTGTTTTGTAACAACACTATTTTAGGAAATAGATAAAGTACCTGCCTACGAGTAATTTCAGGTCTTATAATATTATGGACTTAAATTTTTATTCCTTGTGTGTATTACATTAAATTTCATGTAGCTGTCATGAAGAGTAAGCCTTAACTTGCTGTTATTGCTTAAAGTATCATAATATTTAATATATTTATATTTCTATACAAGAATAATATTTCGTTTCCATCGATCCTCGCGATAACATTTACCCAATCGGCTGGAGGTAATTAAACACAATACCTGATGCCCCGGCGCCTCACACCCTCATCACTTGTTAAGTAAAACCTACATTAATAATAACTGGCACAAATTAACAGAGAGCCTCACGGAACGCCTGTCGCTAATTATATAATTTGGCACCTTCATTCATCTTCATTTGTTCGAGCGCAACCGCTCAAACATTAACATTATTATTCGTAGTGAAAGCGGACTCTCATATATTATTTACTAGATATTACCCGCATGAAAAAAAACAGCAATATAAAGATAGTCGATTCCTTTCCTGACGGTCCCGTATCCTAGTTGGTAGTGACTCTGCCTGCGAAACGAGGGGTATAAATATTTATTCTCGGGTCATATATAGATGTACA
>DWPA01002814.1:0-15107 GCA_018251375.1 Calpodes ethlius
AAAAGATACGATTTTAATATGTATAAATAAATATACGTTTTTTAAGAATGATAAATGATGTACCGTTTATATACAGTGACTTTTAATGATACACATTTATCAATTATTTTCATTGTAATCGCATTGATCGTTGTTCAACCGCCATAAGGTTGCATGGCGGAGAACGCTTTAAGCATTGAGTCCGCGCTTTCTGCTAATATATTATTGTCTATGGTTAAATAAAGTTAAAATAAATAGATACCTACATAACAATAATTGTATACTTAACTATTTTATCATTGTAATTAAATTATCACGTGTTTGTGATTTTAATATTTTGATATAAATAAATCGCCACATATGTACCTATAAGTTTTATTACCACGATTAACGCGTCAATAATAATGAACCTGCGCACACTTAATCTATCTTGTAAAATGATACGTACCTACCGGTCGAATAGTTATTGTTTATTATCAAGAGGGTATCGAACCATGTAATGGCTTGTTCTGGTGTTACTCATGTAGAAAAATTCGGCATTCCCATACTCGCTCCACTGGACTGCGTTCGGAAATGAACAGTCCCCTATCGGAAGTAAGACAATAACGGGCTGTGTGATATATGTGTGAAACTATAAGATTCATTCATCAGTCCTCTAGTTCAATCTGAACTTGAAACAATCCAGGTACACACATGTTTTATACACAAGAACCTGTATATTAAATAATGTAAATTGAATTTAAACTTATCTAAAGGCAAATTTCCTAAGTAGATAAATGTTTTTATTACCAGCTTATATATTTAGTATTTTCTGTGTTCAGAATAAATTTAAATGTATTTGAGAATATTATTATACAAAAATAAATGTAAATTAAAATAAAAAGACATTACTAGGGCTTTGCGCTGCAAAACGATTAATTTCCTCGCTATCTAGCAATGTAGAGCTAGTTCAACTTATATAATTCCTATTCTTACTAATCTCATTTTTAGTAATACATTTTCAGTAAATCTAAATTGTATTATAATATACATATCGCAAGTATTCATCATGAGTTAAAAAAAATTAAACGCGGAATGAATACTTATTATACCTACATATATAAATTTTACGGATAAATTTTGAAATATAAAAGTTTATTATATTGACGTATTCGTAAGCAACTTAGTTGAAATAAAAGTAATAATATAAAAATACACACATAATTATCATGGAGATGTAGAATAAAAAAAAAATATTATAAAATTGTGTTTAACATTGTACCGTGTCCTAAAATTAATTATGGCTCTTATTGTGTAAGTATTATTAAATTACATGAATATGCATTTCTACGGTTAGGTCTACCCAAATGTCGAGGGGTACATAATTAAGTACAATTCGCATAATAAAACGTGGGAAATCTTGTCTAAAATGGAAATTTCGATAGATGTTTGAATAATTCAAGTAGTCAGTAGAGCGAAACCATCAAAACATTATTAGAATAAAATGTAAGTGTTTGGCGGAACTAAATGATTGAGCGTCAATTTAGTTAGTACATGGATTTTTATAACGATTCTAAATGACTTGATACCTTATAGAGTAGTATATAGAAGCTAATATTACTCTGTATCTATAGATAGAGTCCAATGTATCGGTTTTGCTTTTACTGTCACGCGAATTTTGATCTTCCCTTTCTGGACTGGTCATAAATATTACAGAACCAATTTTAATAATTTATTTGCTTATTACTAAGTTGAATTAATTGTAAGCAAAATAACAAAAATCACTGCAATCGGATAACTAGTTTCGTGAGCGTGTCGTATGAATACATATTTTATATATGATGATATCTATTAAAATTTTATATATTTGTTAAAAATCCTTAAAATGTTTTCATTTTTCCTAACAATACTTACAATGTTATAGTAAAACACAGACTCATATATGTATTACATTATTCTTAAGTACATTATTCTTAAAAAGTGTAACGAAGTTAAAAATAAAATTGACTAATTATTTTTTATTTGACTAACCTAAAAATCCCTCTTTTTATTCTATTAAAAATAGATAAAAAATTGGTAAATAGGACAAGATAGGCGAGTTAAATTATAACGCTGTTGTTAGCGTCAAGGAAGCATCAAGGAAGTTTTTTTCACTTTTATTACTCGAATGTGCATGTTTGTGACGAGTATATGTGTAAATAATTGTTTAATATTGATCACCAAGTAAGAATTCGTAATTGTTTTAAAACTGATTGGTATTTTTATATGCATACGTTAGGTGCAATCTGCTATCGCTACATGCAATACTCCAAGTTAGGTACATATTCTTCTTCTATAAGTCAAGTAAAGGTTATTTTGTTTTCTGTTATGCAATTTATTTACATTATACTGATAAACTTAGATACAAAACTATAAATAATTAATTTCATATCAAACAATAATATATTTTCTGAAAGCAAATTATTTTTTAGCTTCTTGCCGTTATTTGATAACGAAAACACTATACGGAAACATCGGGATGAAATTCTCGAGTTTGCAACAAACATTTTTGCTAATCCCTACTAATATTATAAATGCGAAAGTAACTCTGTCTGTCTGTATGTTATGCTTTGACGCCTAAACCATTGAACCGATTTTGATGAAATTGGGTATGAAGATAGAACTGAACTTGGGAGAGGACATAGGTTACTTTTTATCGCAAAAAAAAGGGTAGAAGAGGTTGAAATAGGGGAAAGTTTGTGTTGTATGATAGTCATTGTCAAACCGATACAGTAACTTGGTCTGTTTACAACTTTCACACCTAAACCACTTAACAAATTTTGACAAATAGTCTAGTCCTTGGAAAAGACTATAGGCTACTCCATACCATGTCACGCTTTATAACTGAAATCCACGCGGGCGAAGCCGCGGGCCGAAAGCTAGTTTATATATAAATTACATTTGTACTTACTTATTTTGAATATGTAAACACTTCAATATTTTTAGACGAATTTCGTGTATCCATTTGTAAAAAAAATACTCTCGATACTTGTTTGAGCCAAGATTAATCAAAAAATGAAATATATCAAATACATAATCTTATTAAATATTATCAGTAAGGTGTACTTTCAGTGATTTAAACAAAATACAATACACAAAACGCGATCTTATCGCTACGGTAATGATGTCTTAAAGCTAAACTTTGGGTTGAGACAAAAACTTAAGTAAATATAAAACTTAAAATTATCGTTGCATTGATACATAAAGTAGTTAAAAGATTTGGTGTATAAGAATCATTGCGTAAAACATTCTTCATTTAAAAAAGATTGACATGAGAACTTTCTCCGAAAGCATAAGATAGGCATTTATCGTGAACGCAACAATTAGTCAAGTAATTGAAATATGTGCGATAACACGGAGCAGTCTTGCTTCTCTCATTGCTCAATCAACGCAATCATCTTTGTGTGTTTTTAAATTTGAACATGAAAGTCGTTATACACCACTGGAAAAAAAATTAAATACTTTATTTAAGTACTAGCGGCAACATCCAACTTCACACGCGTGCAATTAATTAAAATAAATAATGATGCTTGAATATTGTATATGAAATCGATAAACTCAGAAACTATTTGATCGATCATTATGAAATGCAATGTATATGTTTTTTCCACTAAGAAGGTTTATATATAGCAGTAAGTAACGTGATATTTATACAAACTCACAATCCTTATTACTTCTTCCTTACGAAGAATTCGAATGCGCAACATAATGGATCTACTTATAGGAATGAAACGTTTTTGCATGATAAAAAATGGTCTATTTCACAAAAAAATGGTTTATGTATGCAGACTCCCCACTATTTTCACATTCGTAACATTCGTAACATAGCAAACGCATTTTCATATTTATGATATTAATATGGATAAGATATTAAATTCTGTTAAAACTATACTTTGTAAATGTATGCGAAATAATATTTTTTCAGTTCATCTTTACTCATATTTTAAAGAGATATTGTAAGTTTCGATGTTACAGGTGATATTCAAAATTACTCATGCAATTTCAAAACATAGGTCACCAATATTTAGAATGGACAACAAGAGTCTATGTAGTGTATATGTACATACCAGGAGGAACCATACTGTGCAATAGTCGATGATAAAACACTTTATTATTTCATCGATGCGTTTTCTTACGAAAAGTACCACAATTGTATATGTTACAATGATATTTACTATAGAAAAGTTGTAGAACTTTGTAATAAGTTCGCAACAACTTATATTTATATTACGTTAAGGTTAATTCACAAATTGATAACATATGACTAAAAATATTTTTAAAATTACTCATAATCTTTCGGGGATAAATTAAGTAGGTATTGTTAATATGTTTACAAAATGCTTATCGTCGGTTAAATTTTATATAAAAAATAATTGTCTTTTATACAATAATATAATATCTTCTTAGTTGGGAAGTTTATTCTTTAGTAATTTGTGTTTCCAAATGACTTAGGCCTTTTCCTTAGGCCATGCGATCCTAATTGTTTTTTTAATGTAAATGGCTTGCTAACTAGCTGACTAGACATCTGATTGAAAGTGGTAACATTCGCCCATGAACGACAGTAATCAAAGGCATTATCGACACGTTGACAGCCCAGACAGAAAGTACATACTAGAAATCAAGTTCCAACTGAGGCACGATTAAATGAACCTTTCCCGTGAGATAAATATTGATGCTGCTTCTGTTAAGAGATTATGTTTGCTTAAGCATAACTATTCCTGTAAATAAATGGGTTTGCTATTTCCAATATTAAGCTTGGCGCCTTAATTGATAAAATGAAGTAAACTTAATATAATTATGTATAATGCCTGTTAAAAATAAGTGGCAATTGTTTTGGCATTCTGAACGATAAGTCTCCGGAACCGAAGCGAGGATAGTGCGGAAAACTACCTTCACACAATTTTATTGATTTTAAAGGATGTATCCATTGATACCCCATACAACAGAAAAAATAAAACATCCCCAATTTTAGTCTTTGTGGGTTACCCTTTTTTTTTCTTAAGATTTCATTTTACCTCTTTGTCGACGCAATAAAAATATATACTCATGCTAAGTTACAGCGGGGCTCTGAGATAATGGTAGAGTCCAGTTTTAACTACGAAAACCTGAAAAAAAAATTGCGTAATTTGGATTGAACTATCGTAGCATGTTGCTAAAGAGAACTATAATATTTTCTGGTACTATAGGAATAGTACTCTAGGACTCTGCGTAGAACAGTGATAAACAAGAAGCGTTAATTGAGTGCCAGACGTCTTAATTCCCTAGGCTCGGCTTGCACCCAAACACTCCTAAGGACTCTATCTACATCTGTCTAAATCTAGACAATGGTTAACTTTGGCATTTCCTTGACTCTATTTTTAGATATGACACATGCCATCACAATCGTCGCAATTATAGAGTTAAGAAATAATCATGCAAGGTGTAAAAATATCATAAGGTTAATGACCTAACATAATTTAATTCTTAATTATACCGAATAACAACCGTAAGATCTATAACTCTATGTACTAAGGCATAGGACCTTACTCTCTTACTTGATGCTACTCGCACTTTTGTAACATTGCCCAACGCACAATGTATTAGAAATTCTTGATTGAAGGAAATCATATTGATCACACCCGTCCTATTCTATAATAATTAATATTTAAAGTTCAATTGGTATACAAAATGGTACGCAGCTACAGTAAAGTTATGAAGAACAAGAGAATAATGCCTACTGTTTATTTTTAACATAATTTTATACAAAAAATTTAAAAACGCTTCTCAATATCTCGAATGAAAAAAAGTAATGCTTTTGTTTCTTTTTTGTAAAGCGTAGAAGAATTTTCGTGGAAACAAACCCAATTTTCGTAAAAAGCGAATGCAATTGTAGGTACATTGCGAAAAATTGATATTTGCATAGTAGGTAATAGTAATAAACTTAAATAAAAAATATATATACTTATGCATTTACTGCGCAGAAGGATAGACTATATAGAAATCAAGGAAAAATATTTAGTTACGGGAATTAATTTCGTTCAAGTACGCACGATGTAATCATGAAAGAGGAAAGATTGTAACTGGTTAATCTTCATAAAGAACTGCATTCAGCTTCGTCGCCCGCTAATTCTTATTTCCTCATTAGCCAGCGGTCCCCGCCTGCGCCTGCGAGCTGCGCCTGCGCCGCGCTGCGCCCATTCAACAATTTCAACATGGCTCGACCCCCTCTCCACCTCCCATCGCCCCCTCGTTTCCCCACACCCCCTCCCCCTTCTAAACCAATCTCATCCGCTAAGCGAAATTGCCGCGAGTGCACTCAACCACTATAGAGTGTTTTGATTTATTGTCCATTTATTGTACTCTCAACGGCTACGGACTACGGAGATGAATAAAAATAGAATAATTGTCCGCGCCATCGTCATCCTGATATTGAGCCATTCAACATTAACAGGCCATAAAGGATACACCGTTTATTCAGTTTATTTGCAACGTCTGATGTGGCCCAAAGCGGCCCTGCAATAACATCATTGAAGCTTTAACGATGGTTCCGAAAAACATTAATAGTTATATATTACACGCATGTGTTTACTAGAGCAATGTACAAAAGAGACTAGCGTAGATGAACAATAAAGTCGGCTGATAGAGGCCAACACCAGGACGGTACTAGCTGAAGAGCAGAGTGCTCTTGAACACCGAGCAACGGCGGGAAGCTTGCGCTTGCCGGTGGGTCCCAATTTGCTCCAACATTATCCAATTGCGGTAGTGAAGCGGTTGGCGTGGGCCAGCGCGTGACCTGCGCATATATTTTGAATCCCTTCTCAATGGTACCAGTACAACTACATTGTATGTTTCGTTTATTCCCGGTAACTCTGTTTATAGAACTACGGAGATTACGTATTCAGACTATATATAGTTATGTGGCTAAAAATTCACAACACACACACCCTTTCGCATTCACACCCTTTCACAGAACTACAGTTTGTGGTTGGAAATAAAGTAATGTTTGCAGTTAAATGCTCATTATTTGACATGAATTGGTACGAAGAAAATTAAGTATTTTTTTATGTAGGTCAACTCGAAAACCAAAGTTAAATGCCGTAAACCTACTCGTAAAATGACAGTAGACTAACATATTAGTATATTACAAACTCTTTATTGCTTGTACATCTTTATAAATACATTGAAGTACTAAGAACAATGTAAGCAATAAAATTGACAAGCAATGTTTACAATTACACATTTTACACGCGTACTTCACAGACTAGCGTGCTGGTGGACTCGTGTTGGGGCTGTATAAATTAATATGGGTTACTGTATCTACAAAGTTTATCTGAGGTCAGTGATGAATAGAGTTAGAAAAACAGCAATATGCATGCTTCGGAATCCACTGGCGCCAATTGACACATCAATTGATAATGCAGCCATTAATTAATTTAAATAAAAGTTGCTAATACCTATTTTCTTATCGAATAATTTTTAAATATGACTAAGAGTTCTTTTTGAACGACTCAGGTCAAATGCTAATGGAAGCTATATATATAGAGAAGATAATGAACGAAATAAAAATTAAGATTAAAATGCAAAAACAAAAATGTTTCCATAAACTATGTATATTCAGATATGACAAGATTACACCACTCACGAGACCTGTTTTTCTTGCATATGTATTAATCTAATTATATCTACTCTTATTATTAAGAGAGATTATTATTTTGTGTCTTTACCTATTATATATTTTTCACATAAGCATTTCAAAACATATTTAATTAACAAAAATACAACAAAACAGCGATCAATATAATTTGGTAAACAAAGGTACAATCTTTATAATCCTTACTACATACCTATATGGCACTGAATCACCTCGGACGAGCTACATATGTACAACTGTACAATGTACTACGTATATCTTGAAAATAACTTTAGTTTTTAATATAAGTTTATTAACATTAAATGAGTGAGCATGCAGAGTGTAGTATAGAGAGTAATTAATAAGTAAATATGCTCGAGAGCTTTCACATGAGCGCATCCGGCTGGGCTAGTCGCTGCTCCCAATTGAACTTCCGATCGCGTTTCCGAAATCGTTCCAACAATTAACCACAACGACAATTTTAATAGCTCCACAGGGAGAAGCTATTGTTTTGTTATTATTAGGGCACGAGACAGGATGCTGGCTAATTAGACATTATTTCACTTAGCCGTTTTAGTTTTGTTGCAACAAGATCAGTTTAGAATGGTGGCGCGTGCCTTTTGTTTTGATTATTATGAATTCTCTTGTTTTTATGGTTATTTATTTAATCAAAAATTTATATTGTGAATTACAGAGGACGTTAGGATGTTTAAAATTACTTTTAGTAAGATCGGTAATAATTTATAATAAGAAATTACCAGCAGTAGTTCTTGAATTTAAAAATAGTAGTTCGCACCTCGTTGCAATTATTCTTATTGTTTTATTGTAAAATTTAGAATTCGTTAGATATGTATATAAGGTATCGAAAACAAATTTTATTGTAGGTATTACATCAACTGAGATAAGACAGCTATTAATTAATTTTTATAAAAGTTGCAAGTATCTACACATTAACTTATCAATAATTTTAAATAAATGTGACAACTAAGTCATTTAGTTTTTTTTAACTGAACAAGGTCAATTGTATTTCGGATATCTACATGCAGGAGATGATAAAATAAATTATTTATATAGCTACCTAAAAACAAGCAGTAAGCTCTACCGAATACAAGGAAAACTTCTTCACAACGTTTGCTATATACATTTATGAAATAGCGAACATAAAGCGAATAATATTAGGTACTCTGTGATTTTCATATTTTTATTTATTTGAACATTTAATTCACGATATTTCTTTTACGAAAATAATCAGTATTAACACAGACTAGCTATTAAAATTAAAAATTGTATGTCGAAATTCAATAACATACATTAATTATTAATTTAGTCATAGATTTAAAGTTATAAGAAAATGGTCAATAATTTCAGAGCTGGATTTAATTCGTGACTGAAAAAGAAATTCAAATAATATTAAATTAAATCGTTTTGATATCTTGTCTGTTTTATACAGTACTACAACAATATAATTTTGTTACCGACTTAGGTACTAAGTTAAAAATGTTTCCGGAATTTGTATAAGAGGACTTTTATAAGTTTGATTATTCTATATGCCCCTAAAGGACGGTTTATGTTCCATCTAAAATGAAATCGGAAGCATTATTAAATTCTCATGTTCCAATTATTGATTGATGTTAAAAACAAAGAACGATTTTTCAAATACAGTGTTATAGTTTGAACTCATCATATTCTAATCATAAATCTTGTCATCAATGTGCTATCGTCCCCTTTAGTACAATTTTGTACTAGTACCTAACAAGTTATCAGTAAACTGTAATAAAGATTTCTAAATCATTATGTCCTCATTTCCCAGTGCTCTTAATATTATCATAGAATTATATAGAAGCATTAAAGATAGTTTTGTAGACTGAGGTTGTGTAGATTTACGCATTCCATGGCGTATTATTATCATATTAGCTCATCCGTGTGACACCATAATTGGAAGGGGGCATTGGGCGGTGTGTTGTGACAAGGGACTGCCATGGCGGAAGAATCATGTTAAATTTAATAAAACAACATGCACCATTAAATTGAATTTTTAAACCGAAACATAATATGTTTTTTTTTGGATTTGTGTCGATTGTAGTATAAATGTATACCATTGATATTATTATTTAATTTACTATCGATTTTTGTTCTATAGTAGTGAGAGCTCAACGACTCGAAAATTATCTGCGTGTTATTAATTGGCACTTGCTTCGATGTAGGAAAACAGTCTGAGAAAACCATCATGTAAAATGTGTAGCTTGTGATGAAATGTTTGAATGATTATTTTTTGTAAAGTATTTATAAAAAAGCATTAGTTTCCCTCTCTTTATACATATATATATATGTAAGTAGGTATTTGTAATACTCACATGTAAATTCATGCAATATTTTTTTATGTTATCACATTATCACAGTCAATTTCTTCTATGTACAATGATTGATGATTATTATAATTATCATCAAAGTAACAAATATACTTTAGTACGTGCTTACTTCAATGACATTATAATTTCATGATTAGAACGCTTAGTATAACATACATAGTTTCGATCATAGTTTGGGTTTGATACGACCACTAATCCATGAATGTTGTGCCTTTGTCTAAATTTTCACTACAAAACAACGTATTAAAAAAAAAGAAATGCAACGAAAACGTAAACGCCAATCTGAGCTGCAGCGTTAATTCCTCTGGCCCAGTTTGTTGATGGATATGCGGTGCAGAATGGCGCGGGGCGCGACCCGCAATTATATACCCGAAACAAATGGCACAGATCGTGCGCACTCGTTCACCCGCTAATTGTTCAGCGCCGTCGTGTTAATGACTCAGCGTTCAGTTTCGTTCTTCATCTCGTTCATTCGTCATTCGTCATTCACTAGTAAACTAGCGAGTTAGAAAAGCACTAAGTAGTTCTTAGTGCCTAATAGTTTATAATCAATATAGATTCAGATTACAGACATCGATATAATCTAAAATTGTAAATTAAATTGTATCAGTGAATAAAATTCTCTGCAAAAACTCTAATGTAATGGTCAATATAAAACTCTTATTTAAAATTGATTAATGTAGGTACAATACTGCTTCGCTTTATTCTCCTTTTACAGTGAGAGGGGATAAAAAACATGTCCCACCGTACTAGTCAAGTGGTGGGTTAAATTTTTTCTGAGAATTACCTAAGTATATGGACAAACTCGAGCACTGTCACGATTTTTTTCCCCAAAAAATATATCTAAATTGTAACAAGCATGCATTTCATTAAAAAAAATGGCAAATTCATGGCATTCAAATGCAAGACCAGTTAACGAAAGAGCCATCCATCACCGCAATAATTATATTTTTTTTCTTTATTTATTTGCAAAACTTAAATAATTTTTTATGCCATTTAATATAAAAAAAATATATAAATTTCAGTCTTTTTTTTAATGTTTGAAATATCTTCTTCATAAGTTAAATATAATAATTATAAGAAGCGTAACTAAGCTTAATATTTTCTTAAAATAAAACAAACTATCTATTTTTGGAATGTAATGCAAAATATGATGATATTACTGATTATGTAATATTTTCTATCAATGCGCACATGTCATAATTCGTTGATTGGCGCCACGCTGACTTATCTGTAATATTTACCTAGGTATACACGAATGAACACACCGACCGCCCACAAATGATGACCCACTACGAATATTACGTAATTCGATATTATTAACTATGAATTGAGTGTAATGTTACTTGAGTCCTTAATTGAATAATTTACCCAGTGACATTTCATAGATAACTTTATTATTAGGGCTAAGGACGCCCACTGTTATTGAATTATTATTAATGTAGACAGAACATGGACACGCACGTCTTTTAAATGAAAATATATTAAAATTAACGGAAAATTACTGTTTTTCTTGTACTATTCATAATTTAAATATTTATATATAATCTATTACCCATATTTGCTATGATAATAAATGGATGAAAATAAATGTATTTGTTTCTCATAATGAATACAATTATGTAAGAAGGTACCGTAAATTTATTCAATTATAAATCGCAAGGAAAAAATATAGGTTACAGTACAAATTGTTATTTAATTGCTTACCACATCAAACCTCTTGGATTAGGTCATCGTTCAGTGAACAGTGAAGGTATGGGAACCGGGAATGGTATCAAAAGTGAAGACGCACCTGCGTCACAACACACTGCGGCTACCGTTGAGATTCTCAAGTCACCACCCGTAAAGGTCGCCGCCCGACCGTGAAAATCCGTTACAAAAGTCCTGCCTTCCTAACTTACTTACACACGGCAGAATAAAAAAAATAACTACTTACTTTTTATTACACCCCTTTTTGTATGAAAAGATTTTAAAATTTCTACTAACTCTTTAGTGAATATATATATTTTTTTATTACTAAATACAGAATTATATAAAAACGATATCTAACTCTAGTCTCGTTTGATGAATAAATTAATCTAAACCACGAACTTCTACTTATAATACATTTGTCAATAGTTATTAATTTGCTTTAAAGTTGCATACATTATTCTACAGTAAAGTTCATAATAACATAGCTGTTGTGATGTTTACTTTTAAGAGCAGACAGATAATGTTATTGAAATATTTGTTGCTGATCATTATCTGAGAGTCAACTCCCGAGTGTAGGTAGCCATGTGAATGTTTAGACGAAGATTTGAACCGAACATGTGCTCGCGAGACGTAAACATACGCAAATCTTCTCTCGCAAACTACTCACGTTACGTTGTTACTACCATAAAAACTCATAACTTACAAATGACCTAATTTATGGAGATACAATACATTCGTCCCTTTAATAATGTAATTTACAAATTGATGTAGGGAAGAACTGTACACATAGTAATAAAATTACGTCGAAGCCCGCAGCTTTAGCGCTAATTGACGTATTTATTATCTATAGTGTTAAATGGATTTGCTTTCTATCTTTCGTCACCTTTGGACAATTTACATATTTTATGAGGCATTTGGTTAGTGTGTTTTATAATATAATTTTGTTTTGTTACCAGTGCAACTTAGGGTGCAGTCTTTGGCTGGAAGGCTCAGAAAGATCTTGTCAGGCGGTCTGCGTAAGTAACATTATGATATCTTTATTAATTGTTTTTTTATTTATATCATGTTTACAACACCTTTATTATTTTTTACAGAATGTTACATCAGAGACTGTTATTTCTCGAGAACTTTACTGTGTTATGGGATGTAACGAAGCTCTTAACACATACTTTCAAAAGATAAGAGGTAATTATGAAATATCCGATTAAATTAGTCCATTGTTTCATCCTGATTTCCATTAAAATACATTCAACTATATTTGTAACAAAAATAATATTTTTTAATAGAGTTAATCGGAACCCCGACCGCGCCGGCCCTGGTAGCAGACAGTTTGACGGCGACATCATTGTCGCTAGTGTGGGAAGGTCCTAATCTAGCCAATCTCAGCTACTTGGTGCAATGGAGATACGAGGAATTGCCGGGCAGCTGGCAGTACTACTCGAACACGAGCCATTCCGATCGCTCTATTATCCACGTGGACAATTTACGGCCGTATACCAAATATAGAGTAAGTAAAATGAGTTTATAATAAAACTGACGAACGTTATATTAAAATATTTTCCTATAACTATAAAAATAGTATTTACTACGAAATGATAACAACAAACAGCCTTAGTTGCTTATAATCTTCTTATTTATCACCCAAGACTAGACGAATTAATCAGAAAGCATCATTAACTTTCACGATAATTTCCACTTAAATAACGTGACAGCTTATATAGCTAACAATAACGGAATAACAAACATGACAAGAATTTTATTACATCGTATAAACTTATTTATAACATTTTACTACAATTAACCGCATTATTAAGAACGAGCAGAAAAACAACAATTTCTCATGATATATTGATTTCTGTTGTCTTTTATTATTCCACTAATGAATAAGACAGATGTGATATAACTGTGTTTGGATTTTTAACAGTTTCGCGTTGCAATTTTTCTTTCGGGCCATGGTGGTACAGGCGAGCCTGTATACTCGGCACCATCGGTAGTGATTTTAACGCTGGAGAGTGGGAAACCCAGTTCGGCCCCCACGGCATTGCGAGCAGCCGCTCCTGATCCGAGCAGAGTGGCCATTTCATGGGAATCGGGACCATTTCCTAACGGACCTCTAATATCGTACGTGTTACGTTTGACTGACACTCAGCCAAACACTATTGACGCCCTTGAGGTAATAAGATTATCTTATCTTATAAGGTTGCACCATCCCTTATTCTCGACTGATCGTCAACTGTTTTTTTTCATTCTTTTTGTTAAGTAGCTAAACCAGCTTAAGGGTTATCAATACTTTTTTTTCATTCAAAGGATATTGTAGTGTTTATATGTCAAGTAAATTATATGGTCTGAGGCCTCTTTATCTATAAACTAACTGAAATAAACGTGATGTATTGATGCACTAGTTATCTTGATGTAATTCCTAGAATATCAAATCTAATCACCTACGGTTCTAAAATCGTTGTTTATGTTCAACAGGATATGCCGGCTTCGAACAATACATTATTTTACATGTTTCAAAACTTAGCACCAGCTCGAGAATATGAAGTATCTGTGGCTATGCGAAATGCCGTAGGCGAAGGACCTAGAGCATACGTCAGGATCTCGACACCACCGCTACCCACCTGTACGTGATACTATGCTATTCTACAAAACGTCTTTGGAGCTATATATTGAACACGGAATTTGCTTATAACTAAATGTATTTGTTTCAATTCCAGCTGTTCCTAGTCAGCAACCAATTTTGATTCTAGGAGGAGAACAAAACATTCTAGCGGCACCCGCTAATGATATGCTATCAGATCCTGTTGAACTTTATAGTACGGAATATAATATTACGGGTGTGTATTCTACCGATCCTACTTATTTCATGTGTTAGTTAGTTAGTTATGTTACTAAGTTCTTTACCTGCTTTTACCGCCTCATGTTTGCTTTGAAATCGTTTGTTGCTTAATTTTTTTTTGTTTTACTACCTTACTTATTACTTACCTAATATATGATACTTTCACCAAAACATCATATTGAAAGCGCATACCTCATACTAACTATGGCTGTATGGTAAAAACCTAATGTTATCTGATAGAACTAATTTATAAAACTATTTTCAGGCGTGGGTCTCGATTTGTCCAGTGATTCATTGTTTGTGTCAGTATCAAATGGTTACGTTTACCGAAGTTCTTTATCAAGAAAAACCAAATCGGAACCCATAATTACACCAAAAAAACAATTATATAAGCCTCTGGATCTATCAGTGGATTGGTTAAATCGCCATTTATATGTTCTCGGCGAAGTTTATTATTCTAAAGAAAGCTCTGGCTTGTCTAACTCTTCTTTATATTCTAATTGGGAAATATTACGGTATGATTTCGATGGCAAAAACGCTCTAGTAGCATTATCAGGATTTAAATCACGACCAATTCATTTTGAGGTAGATGCGTACAACG
>DWPA01002815.1:0-15107 GCA_018251375.1 Calpodes ethlius
AAGTAATCAAGAAATAGTATTCATTATCAACAAGTCTATAACGATATGCAAGTTGTTTTCAAACTACCACGAACATCGTTAAAATCATCAACTTACCAAACGCCCTGAACAAATCACTTATCGAATTTCTTTGCCATTCTTTCGGGAATGTTAAATGGAATACGTGGTCTCTTGGCGGGGATGCTGCAATGAAAAATATACGATTACCTTCTTAAAATAGGACAAATTAAACACTGAAACTCTGCAGATTGAAATAAACTATAATGAACATGCTTTTAATATTATGCCCAACTATAAACTAATGCCAACATCAATAATTTCTACATATCTACAAGCTCAGGCAATGAAACCCCTTGCTCTCGTTAAACAGTGCTCAATCACCCTAAATTCTATACTCAAGTTTATGTGGACATAGTTACGCAAAATAGATCCAACCATAAAAATTAGCTTTTGAGAAAATAAACCTTGTAATAAAATTGTTATATTAATATAACAAGACTATATCTTGTTTTTAAACTTCATTTAAATATTTATTTAGGAAAAACGTACCATGCAGCTTGAATCGTTTTTTGCATATATCAAAGTTGATGTGGGGATGCCATTTATGGCATAACTAAAAAATACGGTTTTTGTGGGTGGAGTCTATTTTGCATAACTACATCCACTTGTTCATTGTGTCGTGGACTGTCGTGGTAGGTTAGGTTAGGTTAGACTAATCGAAAATAGCTTTTAGTCAAACTCACGATCCTTCCCATTGAAGTTTATGTACGGCGAATCAACGGGCGCAGTCCTGGCTAGGAACAGCTTGTTGAGGAACGGCAGCAGGTTAGGATGGCCGGCCACCACGCGGTCCACCTGCCGCAAGTGCGAGTGCATCGCCAAGAAGCAGAGCCCCGTGACGTAAGCATCGTAGCCAGCTTCGTGCTGCTTGTCGTCCATATTGCCGTACCCGCGACCCTCTTCGGAATCTATCAGACACAGTTGAAAGTATTCGAAAATTAAACTTGATAGAAAGTTTCGGATTTCGATAAGAGATGGCGCCACCGGCGAAAAAATTATCATACTATCAGTTTTTTTTACAAAATGCAAAGAATGATTTTATATTATATGTAAGTATCTCAAGTGTAAAAAGAAAATTATAATGCACAACTTTTCAACTCAAGATTTCAATACTACTAAAGTCTTATGTCTAGAAAATTCTCCTTTACAAGACTTACCAACTTTAGGTATTGAAAAAGGGGGCTCTGATAGCGTCAGATACAGATGCCTCAGTACACTAGAGTTCACTTTGTCCTTGAATGGGGGGACACTCGACATATACTTTGTGTCCAGTAGCCTGAAACCAACACAACAAGTAGATAGCAGTTAAATAATTGTTATTGTCAATATAGACATTTGTAACTACCCACACTATTCCTTGTTAATCAACAATATTAAGCTTTTTTTAATTTAACCAAACATAATAGATATTACCAACTAAATCTTCTTTACAGAAGAACCACATGGAAAATGGAACAGTATTTACATATAATATGTGTAATAAATTTGGTATGGTATATAATAATCTTGATAATTATCAATTTCAGTATGTAGTATCTTTGATCTGCTTACAAATAAACAAATCATAAACATTATACAGATAAGGTGTTCATCCCATTGAGTTTACTTGCAGTACAATAAATACACCCTTTTTTATGAGATGTACAATGTAAACAGGACACTGCCTGTAACCATCTTTTATATCTTTCTATATTAAACATGTGTTGAACTTTTTGTGTTTGTTTTTAATAATATATCAACTATCATAGTATGAATTCACTTGACTTGCAATAAAATGATAAAATACTCACTTCGGGAACATGCAATGTGCAAACTCCTTAAAAGCTGTATAACTCTTTGTCTTTAAAGGTTGGAAGAACTGATTGAGTGTGTGTATCAGGTCCAATAACATGTTGTGGCCAATTACAAGCTTTTGCTGAAATATAGTAATACTTTAAAAATAATAATACACATTACTCATTGTTAAATTATTATCAGGAACATGAATATAATGGAAACTACATTCTGCTGTTCTATGCAAAGGCATAACTAACTGATGTGGATAATGAAAGTCTTACACCATATCTGTTCCATAGTAAAAACACTTTGAGAATCATTGGTAAAATGGCCAAGCCGCTATTAACAATGTGATCAGATTTTATACCGGAATGGGCAAGATCATTATGCCACTATGTTAATTGTGACTTTATTTGTATTTAATTAATCATTCATAATATATTTTATTTTCTAAAATTATATCACTGGTTACAAATTTAACATTGCCCATATTACTAGTGTAGACGGTAAAGCCTTAAAATCCTTTTAGATTCCTATATGGAATTATGTTTTGAATTTGGAACACTTAAGTAATTTGATTGTTTTGTCAATACATTAGAAAAAGAGTCTAAAAGATAGTATGTTTAATTCATTTAAAAATATTATGTATGTGCACTACAGCTAGCATATTTATCACATATAAAACTAAACAGCAACAAATAAGTAGCATACTACTCTTTCAAATATGCATTACTAATACTCTGTGACTCCACCATGGGTTGAGTACACTCCCATAGACCATTAACATATCCTACCAAAGCTAATACTATTAACTTACTGACTGGCTAATCATCCTTGCAACTTTGGTGAAACCAACAGCTTCTTCAAACTCTTCCCAATCTTTCTGCCTCCTGAGGTTTTCTCTTCTTGTTTCACTGTGTTCCTCTGTCAGTCGAAAAACTTTCAACACTCTGAAGCAATTCATAAATATTTACACTTATATCTATACTCAAGTCAAAATTACTTGAGTTTAAGTAATTACTTAAGCAACTAATTACCAAAGTATTCTAAACTTTGTCAGTTTTTACCTCATTCAAGACTTCATTTTAATTTACATTAAAAAATAAACAATTACTTTTCACATTTCAAAACAATGCAAGTACTATGACATCCTCTTGATTTTATCTTCTAAATATTGAAATAAACAATATTTCAGCCTGTTAATAAAATAAACAGGGCCATTGCTTTATTTTCTGTTAGCACTTCACCATGAAGGCAGTTATGCCATTGAAGTTACTGTCCTTAAGTAATGACCACTTACTAACACAGATTATAATCATATTTGTAATTAATAATGTCCATATAAAAAAAGAAAATAAATTACAATTCAAAATATTATACATATATACAGAATACATATTTCATACGGCACATAACAAAACGTTTATTTATTTATTTTTACTTAAAAACAGATTTTTATAAAGGTCGGACTTAAGGCCTAATAACATTCTCTACCAATCCATAGGATGATTTGTTGGTTGGATCTTGGTGAAAATATGTGACAGCTAACAAGAATATCAATAGTTAAACATTTAAGAAAACATAAATGAAGAGTAATAAATTCAAACAAGTGGTATTGTAACAAATTTATAATAGGTTTATTTCAATTTATTTGAGTGAAGGCCCCATACTATCTATCTATCTAATGGCCTTTAAAGGTCCACTGCTAGACATAGCCCCCCTCCCCCAATTTGCACAAACCAGACTGGTCCTGAGCCTTCTAAATCCAAAGTATAAGAATGATAAACACACAACTAAGCTACTACTACAAATGGGCAAAAAAATATTACTGCGGGTGTTTAACAGATAAACCTATAATGCAGATTTAAAGAACAGATTAAAAAAATAAATCACAATTGGATAATCAGTAATCTTACCTATCCTTATTCTCCAATATTACAGTCTCTAGATAGACCTCGTCCTTAAAACGTAATTTAATCTCCTGGTAAAGAAGCCGACGCACAAAAGCGTTGCAGCGATCTACCTCCATTTCGTTACTTCCATTCTTATCCAGAAAGTCACGAACTTTTGCACTAAAATATCAATCAATGCCATTAATCCATACTTCTTGACGCTTGATTTAATCAGACAAGAAAAAGATTTATACACCTATACATTGTTAGCAATTAACTTATAGCAGTGATAGCTAGTGTTTCGAATGTTAGTCTCACAAATGTCGAGTTTCAATCCTCCATACAGCTCTAATTTTCAAGAACTTATGTGCATATTATGAGTTAATTATCACTTGCTTCCATGAAGTTAAACATTGTGAGGGAACCTACACAATTTCTCCATAGTTTAATAAATTCCCCGAGCGCAGCAGTGGGATAATTATGGTTTGTAATGATGATGATGATGATGAATTATCCTTACAAGCTTACCATATTTTATCAACACACTCTTTATGTTCAGCGGGTATGGTGATAACATCATGATCTTGTTGAGGTGCTTTGTGTTTCTCTTTTAATGCTTCTTTTAACTTTGTCTCCATTGGCTCAGACATGAATGATATACCTAAAATTCGACAATAATCAACTTTAACATAACTGATTTTTGGAAAATAACTTTTCCGATGAGCTGAATATCCTAAACCGTAAACGATTTCCTTAAGCAGCCCTAATATTTAAGAGTCTCATTATTTGATATTTGACATTCAGTAGTTTCAAAGATGGATAACGAGTGACAGAGAGCTGTTGCAGTCAAAATTCATCATGTGTTATGGCTACTATGATTTGTCTATGAATTTGTTTTATAGAATTTAACTCACCTTCTCTTATTAATTTATTAAAGTCAAAACCTTGATTAGCTAAAAAGTCTAGACTGGACCCTTGACATAAAAACACTTTTTCTGGCCCAGGTCGTCCTCTAGGAAATAGATAAAAATTATATGCGTCATTCTTATATTGCTTCAGTGTAGAATCCCAGTAGAAAGCGCAAAGCCCGTACTGAATCACTAAGAAATCCGAAGCCCCGTTCAATAACGTAGTATAATACTCCGCTGGAGTGTCAAACATGCAGACATCTCGTCCATTCATCAATCCCGTAAATTCTGCATCGATTACTAAGAAGTCCGCTTTATCGATAGACTCATTTATTAACGGCAAACTTTGCTTGAAATCTGAAAGAATATTTCATTATGAAAAAACAAACCTGTAACCTTACTTCAATGATTGTGGACTATACATACTTTTACGAGTAACTTCCATAGTTCAGGCGGTACAAAATTATGTTCTTTACTGCTTTAGAAAAGTCATATGAATTATTTAAGTTATGTTTTTTGTATATAAATAGTAAAATACGACACAAATCAATTGAATCCAGTTGAAAAGCACGCAGCGACACCAAATAAACAGTATCAAAGAACCATAAACAAATAGTTTTGACATTGATTGACAGTTGACTCAATTGACTTTCACAGACTAAAAATAGGATCGTAGATAAGTTTGACATACTCTACAGTTAGTATTATAGAGCAATAGAGTCTTTAGAAAAGTGATTTGTCTATAATTTGTCTAAACCTTTAAAAATATGAGTATTTCTTTTTTAATATAAATAAATATAACCTAACTCAACTAATAGTATTTAAAAACAACATTATTAGTAGTTCACTACTTACTTTTTTACTAGACTGTTCATTATAATTCATGTTTAGTTAGTTACAACATATTTTAATACTTCACATGAATTTTCATCAGTTGAGTCTGTCTTGCAATCATATCATCAGACGCTGAAATGTTCACGATGGAGTCGTTTGCAATATTCACAACAATTTTATGATCTTCAAACTCGATTCTATTATTCGCATCCGCTAACAACCTTCACTGTTTATCTCCCATTACGACCCTTATCATTTTTAAATCGTGTATGCCTGATTTATGGCTAAAAATACTAAAATACGATTACCTAAAATATTTAAAGAATTCTCGCAATTTCTCATCCACACCTATCTGAAAGTATAAGCCTATTGAATTAAAAAATAATTGTCTACATCGGTTAGAATTGAGAACATCCACATTATAATGTCGTTTTACAACTATGATTATTTTCAATGAAGTTTTTTTTTTATTTTATTCACAAAGTATTAATTTCATAAGCAAAAATAGCGGCGGTCGAACCCATAGTGAGGTCTGGGACAGGTCTTGCGAGGCCATTTGTTCTTCTTGAAAGATGATGCTAAAGTAGGTGTGGATATTTGGTTTATGCCATGTTTGACAAGCACTGCTTAAATTAAATTAGACATAAAATTAACAAATTATACTTTAAAAATATTTTACATCAAATTTGTTTGGGTTGTTGCGCGAGGCCGTGAGCGATTGTTCTGTTCGCCACCACCTAAACCAGTGCTGAGCAAAGATATTTATCATCATTAAAACCTACACTTCAGCTATTATAATACGTAAAGTATAATAAAAAGCATTATCAGAAAAAAATATTTTATTAAAGATGAATCACCTTCATGTAATCATAAAGATAACTAAAACACTTTGGTTTAAAACATAGAAAGCAACTGCTGCTATAATATTTTTAACATTTAAACTTGGACAGTAAGAAAATGGCATAACTCTTATTAGTCACCGAAACATCACGTGTGTAGGACAATACCGTAAAAAAAAAAATAACTAACATTTATTTAATTAACATTTCTAAATGACTAGATAGTTTCTCGTACGCAGCTTTATTTCTATATAGATTAATATTCGCCTTAACTTTCTTCATCAGTAGTCTTGGATCCACATCACTGAGAGTAAGTATTGCATCTGAAAGAAAAAAATAAACAACATAACGCCATTATTATGTAAGTTACATTCCCAGGCCACATATATGTATCGGCTTCTAAAGGAAACAATTACAACATGTGTGTAGCACACACACAAAAGAATAATAAAAAACTTGTTCCCTAGTTCGTTCACACCTTAACTTCGACTTTTTTAGAAACAGAAATGACAAAACAAAAAAATATGTTCCAAATTTAAAAAAACATAAATACAAAAAAGTTTACATTGCAAATATTCTATCGTCTTCAATATGGTCATTTTTAAGTATAAAATCAAGTAAACACAAGAAGGACAAACGAAAGAATCATTATTTATAAGCTATATCTAGACCTGAGCATAACATTTAATTGTATTTATCATCAGAAATAACCTCACCGAGCATCTCTTTCCGGAATCCCTCGTCGGTGTCGTCCAAGTGTATCAACATAGCACTGTAGAGGGCGTCCACGTGCGCCTGGTACACGCCGGTGTCGTACGGCGACGGACGGGACTGGAACAGCACGCACAGCGTCCGCACCGCGAACGAGCGCACCTTGTCGCTGCTGTCGTCCAGCCGTTTGAGAACCACTGGGAATCGAACGTCATCAAAGCTAATATTTTTTTAATAGAGTCAACATTTCATTTATCTAATATTGACATTAATTATAAATATTTGTATACCCATTAAAATATCAAATGTAGAGATCGTAGAACAAAATATTTTAATATCTTTAATACCTACGTTCACAAATAAAGAATTTTGATTGGATTTGATTTGATCTAAAACCGAGCTACGCAAGGCTAGTGGACAATTTACAGTGGGAAGAGTATAAGAATTATCATTGAAAAATCAACTCTTACCAAAATACAATTTGTGTAACATCTCAGCGGGGAAGCACCCTCGCTGCTTCGCTAGGGTGGCCAGGCAGCAGACAGCCCGCAGCGTGTGTTGTCGGGTCAGGGTCGAGTTGTCGTCCACCAGGCCCACCAGTAGTGGCACCAGCTCATCCAGGAACGGTTCTAGAGATTCCTTGCTCGGAAACAGGTTCACCTTCTGAATGATATAGTGGAATTCATTATGCATAGTAATTTGATATTGCTCAGATACAGCCAATTTTTTTACGACATGTATTGTTTTTGTAATTACCAAACTATTACATGGAAATTTAAAAATCATAGATGCAAAAGGGCCGGTTGCCCTTTTGTTGCCCTTGCAATTAATGTATCTTGAAGTTAAATAAAGTACGTTAATTTTACAACTGTTTTTAAAAATATATCTATCCACAAACCCTAAAGATGTTAGTAGGTAAAATAAGGTCAGCGTCGGACCCTTTACGTCTTAAATAGTTTTAATTTCGTTAGTATACCTCATGAGGTTTACAACGTTATAATAATATGAAATTACACTTCCACAAATGTGCACGGAGGTCGCGTGGTGGAGTATGCTTTAGGCTTCATCTGTCATAAGTATAAAATAGGTTGAAAAAATCCTAATGAAAGGTCAATGTCTGCAAGAAATTCCACATAATAGTAAGTTAAATTAGTAAGTAAACCCATTAACTATTTTCTTAACATCCCCATAATGATCAGGTTCATTATGTAAAACCCACCGAATCTCCACCGTCTCCATCACCCCCCCTGTGGTCCCCCGCGCCCTCAGCCGGCTCCTCCTGCAGCGCCGAGCACAGGCAGGCCACCGCCGCCGTGCGAATGGCCTCCGCGGTCCGACCCGGCGCCCACACCAGGTTCGGTAATATCACCTCTGTTGTAAAATATTTTCATAACTTATAAATCACTTCGAATGTTGATCTTCCAGCATGTACCTGTCTCTAATTTTTGAAAAACTTATATGCGTACTATAAATTAATTAAAGGAAAACATCACGAGGAAACCTGCTCCTCTGGGAGTTCTCCACAAAAGGAGAAGAATAAGAAGATATGTAAAGTTCCCCAATCTACATTTGACCAGTGTTGTGGACTATGGCCGGTACTTCTCACATTGTGAAAGGAAACCAGAGCCCAGCAGAAGGACAACTATGAATTGTGATGATGTTGATACAGGCCATTATACAAATATATAAACTTCAATATTAAAAAAAAGAAAATCCGAATTTAAATAAAATCTAAATTCAAAATTATTAATAATCATGTGGGTAAAACTAATACGCTTATGTTGTTTTTGGTTGCTTTAGTAGTTTATTGTAGCGAAGCGAGGGCAATTAACTGGCTGTAAATAAAACGGTACCTTGAACAATAATCTTCAAGAAACACTCCAGCTTGTAAGGTTCGCTCTTGCTGAAGTTGGTCTGCCGTTGCAGTAGCACCGTAGAGAGGGCCGTGAACACCTTCAGTTTCACTTCCGGGTCGACCTCGGGCGTCGCCAGGCATTCCTTGAGGAGGGGCGCGATTAGATGCAGCTGGCTACCCATTGCTGAACCTGTCAAAGAAATTTGAATACAGGGTCATTGTTGAATTTAATGATAAATAAAAAATCCATAATAAAAAACTGAAATGGTAAAATAGTTCAGTTTATAAACGAGACTCAAGCATTACTTTCCTTCACGCATAGACCTTTGTACAGACCTGAAGTTGGTTCATAAGATACGGCCTACTTCATTCTAATTTCTTGAAAAATGCTAATGACAAAGATGTCATGTCGTTGACCAATGACCATTTATCAAATCTTGAGTGTTTTTTACATAATAAGTCAATCGATGACTAGTATCCCACCTGATGGTAGGTGGCGATAAAGTCATATAATTTTCGTATAATAGCTTGGTAGCTACTTCTAATATTGTTTTGATATGATTTTAAAGACCCCTATACGTTCACAAACACTGTGAGACCTCATAGCATTATTTGTTACTACGCAGATTAAGGTCCGTAGAATATTGTTGCAGAACTTTAATTTAATTAAGGTACCAAGAGTACATGAGTAGTGCGGGGTCTTACCAGCGTGCAGCAACACGCACTCGAGCAGGCAGCGGTCGGGCGACAGCAGCGACCACGTGACGGCCTCGCTAGTGATGTCGACGAGCACGCGCCGCACGTGCCGCTCGTACAGCTCGCTCAGGCTCTTGCCACACCGCTCTATGTAGCGCAGCTTGTCCAAATTAGCTACGGATTATGACAGATATTGTCTACTTAAAAAATACGAATACGAACTAACTAATTATGGGACTAAATTTAGTCATGAAATTCATGTCATAGTAATTTAAGTATTTCGTAAAAAACCCAATGTTTCAAATTGTTTATTTTTTTTTTTTTATTTCCCAACGCAATAATTGTATAATCTTATGAATTTCACAAATGTTATTACAAAAGAAAAATATTTTGTGAATTTTCACTACAAAAAAAATATCATGCTGTAACAAGAGGCTACAGAATAATAAAATCTAGAAAACAGTATCTGCTGAGCAAAAAATCATACTAAAATTCACAATACATAACACAGTTTCACAGACTTCATAAAATATCACTTACATAATGCGTAAAACTGCATGTCATCATCCACTGGCATCGCGTACACGGTGAAGTTGATGATGAACAGCTGCTCGGCCACCGGCGCGCACTCCTCGCCGCATAGGTCCATCAGAGCCTCAGTCACTAGCAGGAGGCTTCTTTGATATTTTGGCTAGAAAAAAAAATAAGATTTCGCGCCTTTTTTTTCAAGTGAAATCTGTGGTGTTACGGATTTTCATTTATACCGACTGTGTTCTTTTAATTTTTTGAGAATTAACTTTAAAAGTATATCAATACCTATTCTCATAACACTTAATTACAGTTTATTATATATTGATTTGTTTTGACTTAGTCAACCAATAAAACTAATAGGAACGATTCGTTACGTACTGATATATAAAATGTAGTTGGCAAGATAACGGTTAATTTTCTCAGTAATATTCTTGATATTATCCTATCCGTACCTTTCTAACCCTGCACCTGTCCGGGTCTACGAGCTCCTTGCACAATTCCTTCATGACCTTCTTAGTGATGAGCTCCTTACGGGACCCCTTGAGGATGTTAGCGATAACCAGCAGAGCCCCCCACGAGTCAACCTCAGACTCCAGAAGCGGCCACCAGGTAGTAGGCGCAATAAAATAACCGAACAGTTCAGAGGCACGTTTTATCTGAAAAACAATAGAGTTAAAAAATATTTTTATGTCAGACTGGCCTCGTAGCCAAGGTGGCGTATGTTGACCTAGCCCTAACCTGCGCTACCCCGACCCTATACCGGTGACTGACCTTGCCTTACATGTATAAAGTCTAATGATTCATAAGTTTATACAAGGGTAATCTAACTGAAATTTTTTTAACACTAGTCTATGGATTGCTTTCGATTCAGCCCGACTATGATTTGGACCTGACCTTGAACCTTAATATTAATGATTTTTTTTTATTTCTATTTTAAATTTAAGTTTTCTTTTAGGACTGCTTATATACATAATCTTTATTTAATGGCGAATTGTTCCAGTATTTTTACTTTTCTTCAATATAATTATACCTCTAATAAGATTCGTTGATCGTCATCACTGGCTCCGCGGTGCAGCGTCCTGACGATGGTGTTGGCGTGCTGAGTGGCGCCCTCTTCCGCGCACAGGATCAACCAACAGAGCAGCTGTGCCACACGGAGTCGAGCGTCAGCTTGCCACCCGTCCATTTCTGCAATATTAGTAATTGTCAATCGTGTCGTGTGTTACTATCATAACCGCGAAACGAGGGGTCTCGAGTTCAATTCCTGGTTAAAACTGATATTTATTTGACAAAAAAACGTTATTTGATGAGTCGTAGGTGTTCATGATATCTTATATGTGTTAACGAAAATGTGTTGCAAAGCGAAAGGCGTATTTCACCACGATGTTCCAATACTATCGGAGCAGATGCCATTGAACAAATTCATTTTGTAAATTTACTCAATAATCCTTTTGTGGGCTACAAAAAAAAAGTTTCGTCTCATTATTATTGGGAACTGCAAAAGGAGAGTGAATAAACTCTTATTAAGTTAGTTTGCTCTCTATCCTGGACTTCATCACCACTTACCATCAGCTGATATTGTTACAAATAATCATTTATTTATCTAAAAAAGCCCTCAATAAAATTAAATACCAATTAGTGGAAATAATTGGGATTGACGGCTCCAAAATTGAGCATTCAATTTTCCACTAATAATCTCCCATCCAATTTCGCTTATGTCCAAAACCCATACATACATAACTAGTATAATCACAGTTAAACCTAACACAAATTGATAGACTATAATCGGCACTTACTTCTTAAATTGTTAATATTAAATATTTCTTACCTCTTTTCTTGCTAATATCTAGTATTTCTTACCTCTAGCTACAGCAGGTACAATCTTCCCAATATTGCTCTGTACTAGGGTCCTGCAGCCCAGATTAGGCCGTTTCACATCAGGGTAGTGAGAGGGTACATCCTTCAGGAAATCAGTTTTCTTCTTCAGGTCCTCCTCATTCTCCTCCATATACTGAAGACCAACATCATTCCAAAGCTTGGTCGCAGTCTCCCTTACATCCGCCATTACATCACTGAGACTGTAATAATGTCATCATATAATTTATTAAACAATGATTATCTATGATTCAGTATTATTTGTGAACATCAGACATTTTTTTTTGTACTTCATCAATAAACAGATTGTCTTATGGTAATAATCGAAAAACTTTACAGACATGTTTGTGATTGAGTGATTATGGGTTGCATTATTTATTGATTAAGAGTGGATACAACCCTAACTTGCAATATTTGCAATCATTCCGACTGTGTGACTATTCTTATAAAGTAACCTATCTATCCCTACAATAACTTAGAAACGAAAATAATTACCTAGTCAGTAATAGTGGCATCATGCGGTGCCAAAATGAGTATCGGTCTCTGTAACACAACATCCAGTTGCCAACTTCTTGTGTAACTTGCAGGCGGACCTGTACATTTTCATCAAACAATTTCTCTGCCATGGGTGTGATGGACATTTCAAAACATTTGACATTTCCAGCTATCACTATTGCTCCTGGAATTAAATAAATAATAATAAATAGTACTCACTATAAATAATAGTAAGTATACGGTATTAATAAAAACTATGATTTTACCAATAGCTCTGATAGCTGCAACGCGAACTCTGAAATGCTGATGACTAAAATTAGACAGCACTGGTTTTACATAACTCTCGGATTGGAAATGGAAATCACGTTGCACAACATTTGTCAATAAGATGATGCATTCACAAGCCTCCAGTTTCACCTTAGGAAATGGGTCTGTACTAGTCTTTGTCAGAATACTGGTGAAGTCATTAATAAATGAACTAAGTAGATGAGTTCCTTTGTATTTATGTAATATTTTATGAACTAATTCAATCAAAACTAAACGCATCTCTTCGGAGTCCTCAACAATCTCTGGACAACCAATGCGACGAACTATCACGGGGATTATGTATGTTAAGTAGTAATCGTTGAGTGGTAGTTTTTCAATAAAAGATGAAATGATTGAAGCTGCGATCTCTCTACAGGCTTCTGATGCGTCTGAAAAACTTTTAAGAATATAAGCGTATATTTCAGGGAACACAACAGTAAGGTCACAATCAGCATTGTCTGGGTTCATAAATATTTCTTCTTTAATTTTCAACATCGCTTGTTTCCGAGCCATTTTTGACTCGCTTTGTAGTCCTGTAATGTATTGCTCTAAAACTGCACGTGGGTTGTCTTCCAGCTTTTTAATATTAGTCATTTTTGTAAAATAATGAACTCTTCAATTGAAGTATATCAAAGAATTAACTTTCCTATCGCTTATTCACAATTTGTTTTTAATAACACGATACAAACAATATTACATTATTCTGTTGCTATGACAACCTTTTTGACATTGACGTGATAACGGTAAGCAAATGTCAAATTTAAACTCTACATAGTTTACTATATCTAAAAAAGAAAACGGAGGTAATGAAAAATATGAATAAAAATGGATAATTTATAAATTAGCCACATCACAAATCACTTTTTCAATTATTATTGTTAATATAGAAATAGTT
Source organism: Calpodes ethlius (assembly GCA_018251375.1). Lineage (NCBI taxonomy): Eukaryota > Metazoa > Arthropoda > Insecta > Lepidoptera > Hesperiidae > Calpodes > Calpodes ethlius. The sequence continues at coordinate 13,674 of DWPA01002815.1, forward strand.
ATGTTAATTCCAGTTATTACAACTTTTCATTAGGCGATTCATAGATTATCTAAATATAGGTAGTTTCTTTAACCTGTGGAAAGGAAACACGTTGACGTTGTCAGCAACATTGGCAATAAAACGTGCACCAATCAGATTTAGCCAAGTAAAGCCGCTGTCACCGTCGAATGGACGAGAATCATCTTTCAGTTCGTTTTCATTTAGTTTTCTATTTCTTTCTATGTTTCATTGCATACAGCTGATTTTTAATTAGCGTTCGTAACTGTTTTACATTCAAAATGTACAAATCAACCGTGTTTCATTTATTATTTCTGGCTGCGACACTACAAATTGCCGTGTCACTTCGAGAAGGAGACTGCGAAGTCTGCGTGAAAACTGTGGAGAAATTCGCGGCCACGTTATCAGATGACGTGAAAAAGGATCCTAAATTAATAGAGGCAGAGTTCAAAAAATTCTGTAAAGGTACACGAAACAAAGAGAACAGATTTTGTTACTACTTGGGCGGTTTGGAGGAATCCGCTACCGGCATTTTAGGCGAGCTTTCAAAGCCTCTGAGTTGGTCCATGCCCGCTGATAAAATCTGTGAGAAGTTAAAAAAGAAGGATGCTCAAATCTGTGACCTACGTTTCGACAAGCAGATCGACTTAAATAACGTGGATCTTAAAAAGTTGAAAGTGCGCGATCTCAAGAAGATTCTTAACGATTGGGATGAGGTTTGCGAAGGATGCATCGAGAAGACAGACTTCATAAAGAGAATAGAAGAGTTAAAACCCAAATACATGGGTAGATCTGACTTATAAATAGATCAATTTCTATTAGGTAAGGCTGTTAACAATATTGTAATTACACCATATTTCTGTATTTTTTTACTTGTTAATAGATAATGGGTATCTCAGTAAAATATTTTAACGCCGTATTTGCATACGCAATTCCATATTGTCATCAAACAACTCCTTAATGTATTCAGAAAAGTTATTTTTTTTTATTTACCCTAAACACTAGTTTTCTAAAACTTTCATAATCAAATAATTAGAGTTAAATGATTTTGAATTGGGCAATATTTACTTGAGTTCATATTTTAATGGCTAAGATTATCACTATGTAATACAGAAACCAATATGAAGATATCCAGTAGAGATAAATTAACTATAATTTATATTTGTTTTTAATATGATAATAACTAATATGTATATAATTTGTTTCAGAGTAATGTATATACAGAGGCCTCAATGCCACCGAGGTAGTTGTTCTGGTCCTCACTCCAGTGGTCAGCAGACTTATTGCATTTGAGAGAATCTTTGAGTGTACTGTATGCATGCGTAATTGTTAGCGTAAATTATTATTTTGATTAAGTAAAAAAAATATTTTTTTTGATAACAATTGTTTCTTTCATTTTTATTCTACAATGTGTTTATATTTGTAAAATTCAATTAG
>DWPA01002816.1:0-15106 GCA_018251375.1 Calpodes ethlius
GAGTTAGGATTTTTATATTTTCAGGGATTTTATTATATATAGTTACACACATGTGAGTTGAATTTTTAGAACGTAAAGCTGTTCGCGAAGGTGGTACGCATAGTCGATTAGGGTATCGAGTAGCAAAATAACAATTATCTTTCTTTGTCTCAAAAAGGTGCATATTTGTTCTTACAAAAATACAAATCTCATATATGTATATACCAGTCAATGTCAATAATTTTAGTTTCTTAAAAAGAGGCTTGCAGCTATAGTAAGGATGTCCAAATTTAGAACAATTGTGCACAAATTCAAGCATTATTAAATTACGCAAAATTTTCCTTTATACAGCAGTACCTACAATAATAACTCAAAACCGCACATTTTCGAGATACGACATTTATGCTTTCCATCGTTGATATAGTCATTGTTGGATTTGTTCTGAAATCATTATAAGTTCTGTAAACATTTTTATATATACTATTTAGTAGATATCCGTTTATTTATCTGATGTACATTTCCCATATATTCTCAGAACCTAATTCTAAAAATGATAATATATGATTGACAACAATATTATTTATAACAAGGATTATATTATACAAATGAAATGAATATTACCTCATCTAGATTAACTGGTGCCGCTACTAGGTAAAGCTTCTCGATGGCGATTAGCCACGGCGCTGACCGGATCTGCCGCACCGGTACATGCAGCTGAACTTTGCCGATAAACCCTGCCTTGATCTCCACTGGCAAGCCAAGGTGCCGGAGTGCATCTTTTTTTAAGGGCAAGTTCTCTAGCTCTACCTTACCTAAAATTACAATAAATGTTAAAGAATTTATGGTTATCATAAAAATATTAGTAGTCAATATTTATAAATAAATAATTTTCTTATATAGGACTGCAAAAAATTATAAAAATGCTGAACAAATGCAAAAATTTTAATGATTAAATTATATACCACCTGTGCTGAAGTGTTGGTATATACAAGCTATAAATGAGATTATGTTGTTTTGGAAGCACAGGTGAGGGGGCAGTCACAAGAGAGCCACAGGCATCCTGCATTTCCCTGGCTACTGGTGTTACAATGAGCTAACAATACAATGTTTAAAACATATAAAAATAATACATACACATAAGGTTCATACAAATTAATTACAAAGATTGGTACTAAATATTATTCAAGAGAAATTTTATATGTTAAAACTAAGATCTTAGTTAAACATTTTTTTTCTTAATTTTAATTAAACCAGATAAATATTTGATGTTGTTTAATGTGATTTAAATACATATTACAAGATCAGATAACTGATATACTGTATGTATATCAACATGTTTAATTGTTAATGATGAACTTCTCACAGACTATCTCATAGTGAGATTTAAAAAACCTAGTAGATGTTGATATAACTTAATTATTTCCACATTCATTAGTCACAATGACTGAGTGATGACAACATACCGGACTCCTTACAGAAACTTATTTGAAGATATGGCCTTTTAAACAAACAAATATCAAAGGTATCATTTATATTTATTGTACATATTTTGAATTTTATTTTACAACACAGACAATGTTTGTCTGATAATTAACTTTTTACTTTCTCCCACTCTGTTCCCACCTTGCAGTTGTTTCATTTTTTATTTAATATTTTGACACTGATTTGTAAATCTGTCCTTTTACATCGTAACTATTTAAAATGTATATAGATTTAATGTTCTGAAATATAACATGTCTTCAGTGACATTATTACCAACTTCGACTATATTTACAAATAATCAGTCACGTGAATAGCTAAATATAATCTATCAAGCTTGAAAAAATGTTATGTATGTTTAATAAGAATACGTTCAATTTGAATCATACCTGACAACAGGGCGACACTCAGCTGATCCGTATTGAGATTCTCTACATATTTTCCCAGGTAGTTGTTCAAGACCCATGCTACTAGACCTTCCAACATTGTGCATCGTCGTTCAGCTTAAATAAAGCAGCTATTACACCACACTAACACTTCGATGAGATTGAGTTTGGCACTTTTAAAACCATGAAAAAAGGTCGATGATATGGCCGGTCTTTTGCCAGTAATAACAAAAGTACGCCAAAAAAATCCAAATACGGCGAAATTATTACATAGGACTTTGCTCTGTTTTCATTTTACCTAAGTTGACATATGATTACTTGATGACATAATCCTTTTGACAGTCATCGAGTGACATTGACATTATGATGTTCCGTTTTAAGAGAATAAACCGTATTCAACTGTTTTCAAAAATATTGTGTAATTTGTATTTATATTCAATATTCTTCAACAATGAAGAAAAAATATACATATAGTCTAAGCATCTTTATACTTTTCCTATTAGCATAATATAAGGTAAGTACTTAATTATAAAACTACATTTATTAAATATACAATTTTTTAATATTTGTGTTTAATCAAAATCATCATTACCAGACGATACGTATAATATGTACCTAGTCTGTGAGTGTTCATGACATAATAACACAGAGCACTACACTAAGTTTAAATAGGTATTAATCTATGTCCATCACGTCAGTCACACAATCAGCTCGATGAATCTAAGCCAAAATATATTTACTGTTGTTTACTTCTAACTCAAATCCTGTTGTAAATTATGAAGTCTATGCGTGCTATAACAAGATTTAGTATAAATAATATTTCTAATTCTAGTGTGTGTTGTCACAAACCTTTGAACTCACATGTAAGGTACAGTGCGACTGTAGGATGTTTAAATTTGATGAAGTTCGCTCCAGTTGCGACAAATGTACGCCGCCTGGGTCTGGGTCCTACTTCGAAAGATTTCGAAGAGCCAACTCAGTTGTCAGGGCCTTTGACAAAATTACATGCCACAGAACTTGTATTACATTTAAACAATGAGGAGAGGAAAGTCCTATTCACAGCCTTACAGGAATACGAGTCAAACAGAATTAAGGAAGAATTTGAAGGTACGTACCAATGATGTACTATGTCATGAAAATCATGTAATATATGGCCAATAATATGGTTACTGTGTTATGTAGTCACATTGGACTAAGCAGTGGTAAATATCTTTACTCATAGATAAACTGGCTGGACAGAGGTGGAGGACAAAACTGGGAAGGCCCAGCAAAGTGCCCACACTGGGGGATGTGGACCCCACAGGCACATACTGCCCTGTGCCAGAAGATTGGCTGAAGAAAAAGTATGGTAAGTAACACTGAGTTCAACCTCTGCATATTTTATTCACACAATTTGTATACTTACTAAAACTCTTATGTAGATTTTATCAACTTATCAAGACAGGGCTTTTAAAATAATTCAACTATATTTTTTGTGCACATATCAGGTTATTTTCTGCCACTCAAATAGTTAATGTATAAAAGTGAACATAAAATACAGTTTGTTATCTTTAAAAAAAAATCATAGCTCGAGATAAGCCGAATTAGCATATACTGATCTAACCAATCTTAAATCTTGTCAGTCCAGAGAAATCCTGCAGGTAATTTAGGCCATCATTCCAATCCAATGGAGGGCTTTCTATGCTCCTTTTACCTACACATGGCCTCACACTATTACGTTATTACAGCAGTAGCATGATTTAAATTTTAAATAAAGTATAATATTGTTGTACAGTATATTCTATTTTATTTGTTGTTAGTTACTGCATACTATATTCAATTTGTAATTTTCCAATGTCTTAATTATTTCAAGTCCCGTCTATAACAATTGACTATGCATTTTCATGTCTGTATCATGTGTCCTCTCTCATGGTTTAATGTAAGTATTTAAGTAACTTTAAAAAATATATATTCTGTGAAATATCCACCTATTTGTAACAATATGGTAATATTATCAATATACATTTGCCAATAACAGCAAATTTCTTGTCATATATTGACAGTTTTCTTCATAACCCACATATTAGAAATTATCATTATGGGTTGTGAATGGAGCTTTGTATTTCAAAATGAATGGCATATTATAATAGAGGAGAAAACCAGTGAAAGAAACTCCTTAGCACATACTTTAAAAACAATAATTACACTAAATACAACTTGTTTAATTTTAAATATTGTTGGTATTGACAACCCTTGGTTACCAAAGGGGGCCTGGGTACAATTCCCAGCTCGGGCAGTCATTAATATGACAGTAAAATGTTTGATCTCAGATTGATGTATTATTTAGCTAATGACTATCCAATAAAATCATATATCTAGTATGGTGTAAAGGACCCCTAACTTAATGTATAAAACATCTCATTTCAGCTGCAACAGTACCAAAGCCTAGTACCAAGGAACTATTCCACTGTAAGTATACATTTGTTATAAGATGTGCTAAAGTACAACTAGATGTCATTTGTTAAATATTTTTGCTAGCATCCTATACAGTCACAAGTGTTGGTGATCATTGCATGAGGTGTATTGTATTGTTGTATTGTATACCATGTATTGTTTGTTTTCAGTATCACTAGCAAATTCAATACCCTTCATTGGCTTTGGGTTTTTAGACAACTTCATCATGATAATAGCTGTAAGTATGCAAGAACGTTGTTCTATTTATTTTTATTAGTTTTCATCATATTCAATAATGAAATGTTACTATTATCATTATTTAAACTTTGAGGAAAGTAACTATAAAAATTTACCATCATTTTTTTCAACCCTTTTCCATCATTCCATAATAAGCAACCTGTCTGATAAAAGATCTAAGACCCTACACTTTTCATAACCTTATTCAACAAAATGATTCAGTGCCATTATAAAGTAAATATAAACATGATACAAAATACCAAAGCTCATCAATGGAGACAAAATAGTATAAAATATAGAAAATCGTTTGACACACCGAGGAGAGGAAAGGAGGGAGGGGAGGGTAGCTCTTTTATTTTAACCATATTATTATATATACTATTTATTCTCAAGTCAAACTTGATAAGTTAAAATGTCAAGATCTAAATATTAAATGTACTGTTCAATGTTCATGGCACATTTCAATAGGAACCAAGTAATCATTTATAATTTGAGTCACATTGGCATTATAATGAAATAGGCCTATCACATGCTCTTGTAGATAACAATCATTAGATATTAAATTTAAGTGCATGCATAGATTGTATGTTACATAACCATATGATAATGAGTTTGGAAATAACAAATGTGAAAAGAAGCGAATAAATGATGGCTTTTTTGAAGAAAAGTATGTCTGCATGTTCAGCATCGGGTAGCCTGATGGACTACTGCTTTAATATCCTCGATGTGAGGCATCGTGCACAGCAAGGATCACATTACGACGTTGAAGGGTTGCAATGGATTGAGCGTTACTAGAACAAAGCAGGCACAAAAATTAAAGCTCATTCTACAAAATTGAGGTTAATTCAAATTCGAATACCGTAAAATGAAGTAAGAATTGTTAATTAAATATCCATTTGAAAAGTTAGTCGGCTAAGACAACAATATGACCCCAGGGCGACAGCATAGAGAGCAGCATGAGCGCGTACATCACGCTGTCGACGATGGCGGCGGCGGCGCTGGGCAACACGTTCAGCGACATCATCGGCATCGGCTCCTCGTACTACGTGGAGCGCGCCGCCGCGCTGCTGGGGCTGGGCGCGCCCGCGCTCTCGCCCGTGCAGCTCGACATGCCCGTCAGCCGCCGCTTCGCCAACATGGTATGTTCTGGCTTCCTTCACATAATTCCTCGTACCTAGATCAAGTATTCGCTAAAATAGACACTTAATATTAACCACGTAAGACACCGTGTTTGCCTGTTACTAGTAGAAGTGGATACTGAGGTTGAGTTAGGTTACAGTTCCCTACATGTTGGTCTTGTATATTGCTCTCAAGTGAATCACACTACCGATATTGAAAAGCATAAACACGCGAACAGTAACGTCTGTTCTGGAAGTAGAATGAACAGTGCAATGGTGGGGTATGGTTGTGTGCTGCTCTCTTATATATTTTTCGTAAGTCGTAGAACATGTTGCTGGCCTGCAGGCAACCAACATACATCTCACTAAGATCGATGCTATGACGAGCGACATGTTTACGTTGGAATCCGTCCAAAAGTGTTCCCTACTTAGAATGAGTCTATTTCAAAATTCTTACATATCTGTATTATGTATTTATGCACAGTTTCTCAAAATAGTCAACATAAAGACTTCATACAACTAAATTATTGTACTACTTTGTGTTTACATATCGTGAGCACGGAATAACACTAGTATGTAAAAAATGATATGACATTAGCTGGCAGCCAGTGTCACCGGATACAGCAAAGTATATGTAACTAATGTTGTTGCGGCGCGCAGGGCCGCGTGCTGGGCATCACGCTGGGCTGCTTCCTCGGCATGATTCCGCTGCTCTTCAAGGACGACGAGAAGAAGGAATCCAAGTAACCTCGTGCTTCTACCGACCCTGATCCTTGTCGACCTTCCGAAACGATCGAATGTTGCATCCGAATATTATATTTATATGGCATCGAGCTCGCAAGGAAAGTACGTACGTGCTGGCACCGTGTTCTACACCCAATAATATTTAGTACGGCCTCGTGGGACGCCGGCGGTCGCGGCCTCGGTGCCCGGCTCATAAAAATAGAGTTCCATTTGTACAATCTATCGGGGAACCTACTCCATAACGAGGTAGGTTGTCGCGATTTCATAACGTACTGACAATTCCTCCCCCTTGCTCTCGATTGGGTCAGTGAAGTAATCCGTTAGGTATACATCGATCATCTTCCATGTACCGGGGCAGTCGGCCGTTTATACCACGCTCCATTACTTTGCAATGGAGATTATTGCCATTAGTTTACGGAGCTGTCTTCGTATTGGGGAATATGGTGGACCACGCCCACTTTCCACGAAGACAGGACTATGCCGGTAGAACGCGACAGCTGGAATAGGCGCGGTAAAACCGGCCGGGCGACGTAATGCACAAAACGTAGGAAATATAATTAGTGATAGTGATTTAACAAATCAAGTATGTACAGAATACAAGGATACCAAATGAATGTATCTAAATGCAAGATACAAAGTGAAAATAAAAAAAATATACTATCACTTATATTTGGGGTGGTAAATCTAACTAAAATTTGAAGAATAACCGACTTGAGGTGATTCCTTCCAAGTAGCCCGCGACTTTAGTCTGGCGCGAGTAGCGATATACACCGACATTCGACGACTGCAGCTCGAGAACCCAAAAAAATATTGTAATCGCGGAAACATCGAAGTCAGCTGAAGTATTTAAGTTTCTCGATAATGGAATTGGGGATTTTTTAGGCCAGTGTAAAATAAAAATGAAACCTTACAATGTACGATCTGTCCGACGATCTCGTTGTGTCGTGTCGCCGCCAGTCGATCCATATTTACTTAGAGGTAAAGATTAATAACAAATTCTGATAGACTAAAAAAAACGAACCTTGCATTTGCTGCGTAAATTAAACTTAGAAGTCCCTAGTGTAAGGAAATTAAATTATATTTTATGCACTCAATATTATTATACACATACCTATATACTTATAATGTAAAGTTTCTAATAAATTAAGTATTGTTAATTTTATTGTTACTGCAGCTACGAATCCAACATGGGAACACGATGTACTATCGTGATCTCTCCCGAGGCAGTGCGGCGCTGGCCATCGGATAATATTGTGACACTTATGATTAAAAAATAATCGTAACGCGAGTACATCCTGCAGTAACGAGTAAATTTATTGTATTCGAATACTTCAAGTTACTTTAGAGCTGAGGTTCGTGAATTTATCTGCTGTTGTTGATACCTGTATTATTGTAGGATTAATCAATTACTTACGTATAAAACTTACCTTTATCCGCGACCTGCTTTAGGTGCCCATGAGGAGTGAAACGAATTGAGTTCTTCGAGTTGATATCTATATTAGAACGAAGCGTGAGGAAGTGTGTAGCACAATTATATTGTTATCGCAGGTACTCCTGTTGTTGACTTGTTATTTTATTTTAAGTAAAAATGTAACGTCATGTCGAGCCCGCTCGCCGGCCCGCTCCACATCAGACGAGACTGTAACAGAAACTGTTAAAAATTATCCTACGTAATCTCCCAAGTAAATGCTTAAAAAACTTAACTCGTCCGCCGCGACCCCGCCTCGTTACACGAGAACGGTTTGGAGAACTAGTCAGATGCCATGGTTTTATACATTTTTTTTGTAAGTACTTACTACTTTTATATCCCTCACATATAATGAATGTTCGTTGAAATTGTGGTTTGCGAGTGTTAGGTCCGAGGTCGCCGCACCGACACGTTACGTCGGCTCACTTCCTGTATATGCTTTATCTTAGTCAGACATACATGTGTGTAGGACACATGGTAACGGATCTGTAACTATTATTGAATTGTGTAATGAGACGAATCGAATCTATAATGAATTTTACTAATTCATATCAGATAATGATTACAAATATTATAATTACTATTACTTAAATAGATTTATTATCTCTATCTATTAGGTAGACTTTTTTAATAAAACAATTTACTCAACTCCTGCATTTTATAGTGTCGATGACTTAAATATTTTTATTGTGTGATTGTGTTTTAGAATAAATGTTATTGACGACATCCGCGTTTCATTACAACCGATTATTATTTTAATCGACCTGAATGGAACATAGAACCGACGCCCGTCGGCCAGGCTGCAGACGGAGCCGGCGGGCAGGTCGCGGTGCTAAAGGCCGACAAGGGAGCTGCTAATTTGCTCGACAATTTCTAAAAGTCGGACATGTGGTCAGCCATTTAAGAATCAGTATTATTAGCAGGGGCGACTCTAGCTCGTGTCGTAGCTGGCGCCCCCTAGGGCTGAATGTAACTACCGTCGTAACAAGAAAGATTTTTATATTACAACAAGCTGTTTCATAAGTAGGTATAGCTTACAGTACGGTATCAGTTACGGTCATTCTCTTTATGACGGCAGAATAATACTCATTGTTTTTATGCCTGTAGCACATCTCTGTTGCGAAACTAAACGGCCAACCGCGATAGTTCACGCTCCGTCTTATGTTTTAAGTTTTATGTGAACAGCGAAATGTATCGAATGTATGTTTCGCTGCTCATACAACTTACAACACAAGGCGTAACTGTATCGCGGTTTTGCCGCACGAGTTCCGCAGCGGAAGTTTGCTGCGTTTTAACCACTTCTTTCCGCGCGGGCTCGCCGCTTCTGTCATATCATTGTTGTACCACTATGGCCCAAGACGATGCGCCGCGGCCCCCGTGTGCATTGCACACAATGCACTATAGATTAAGCCGCCCCTGATTATTCGACACTAGCGCCATGCCTTATCCCGTGATTAGTGGGACTTACGGATGTAGCTGAATCAGGATGGCAGCGTTTCTTGGGCTATCCAGATGCGCAGTTGACGTCTTTAAGTAGGTCGCATAATACAATGTAATGTGGATGTTCTTTGAAGAGTTAAATTCAAGGACCATATTTTTAGTGTTGCCATTTAATCTTATGAAGTCTGAACGCCAAAAACCGAGGGCATCTTCAACTTTTTAGATTACTCGCAATTACTCGTCGAACGTCGGCGGGCGGATGTATCACACATCATTGTTTTGTACACAGTAGAAGTGAGGGAGTAGAGGAAAACGGAAGGTAGGAAAGAAAAAAATGAATTAGATGAGAAATCACAAATATAATATACATTGTAACGTAATTCACCTTTCAATAAATAATTCTCACTTCAATAAAGATATGCGCAGATTAAGCATCGCTTTAAAACAAGCTGACCGAGTAAAGGCGTCGCGGCCCGAGACTGGCGAGCGAGCCAACGGCCGGGATCACCCGAGACCGGTCCCCCCACGCAGGTGAGTCTTAGCTTCTTACATCACTAACATGATTATTTTCATCACAAGGACCCGGCTCACATGTTTCTCGGCCGGCGCCGGAAATGGTAATGGGAATAGAATCACATGAAACCGACGCCGCAACCATTCTTCAGTTTAAACCGCATTGGCCACCGAACTACTGTCGAAACGCATCTGCGCGGGAGGGACCTCGACGCGGCGTGCGCCACGTCGCGAGGGAGAAGTACGTCACTGCAGAGGCGACACTCAATTTCGTATTAACAATTGGAATCTTAATATATTTACACATGTACCTACGTAATATTCACTACACGTTATCTAACTAAATAAACTTAGTGGTAGGTTCACGTCTTTTGTACAATATGTAAATAAATCTCGTAACCGACGAAGATTAACAAATTCTAAAACTGAAATATCACGTATAATAATTGCACTAGCCGCGCACCTGCTGCACGTCCCGCGGCCGCACTGCGCGGTGCGCGTGCCGCAACACGACACTAACAACACTAACATCCAAAACGTTCGTACGTCCCGTCGAGTCAAAGGCGAATTCATTACGACGTGCCGGTTTACTCGCTACCGCCTGCTGTCCGCTAGGTAAGGCGTACCGTTGGAATAGCTATATTAATTTAAATTATTATGAATACACGCATCGGCCTATCAAACGTGCACGTCGACGAGGACTGAAAGCAGTTATCTTATAAAATTACTCGCAAAATTAAGTAAACGACTACTCGACGTCGATGTCCGAGGAGGGCTCTCTTACAAAATTTTAGAATAAACATATCACATTTGACAGGAAAAAATCACAGCACGAGCGAGCGGACGACCGCTCCACTTACTAGGAGAATGAAATGATGTCGTGTTCTTTTATTTAGGTCCTTCGGTTTCTTTTTATTTATTTATTTAGTACCTATTTTAATAAAACCACGAAAAGCAAGGGATTGCCAACGAACGTAAGAAGAACCTACAAACAATACGTATTATTTTAAATCGGCTGCTAACGGGCGACTGTCAATAAACGGAGAGGATGATCAGTTTCGATATGCAAAATTTACTTGACGGAAGGTCGTGCGCTGGGCGCGCCGGACGCGCCCACGTGCGTCACGTCACGTCACGTCACCGCCGATATCGCATCGATCGTTTGCTCACTAATATTTATATTTTTTGGCAAACGGACTAGCTCCGTGGTTCGCCTTAGTCGCAATCTCAATTTGTTATTCGACACGTAAGGTCACTTAAAGTAGCCTTATATGTCAAGCGTGAACTGTTGAGGCTAAATATTTATCATTTATTATAAATCTCATTAATTTCAATTGTTGCAAGTCGTTAAGGACCTTCCTCCTTAAACCGTCGTTCCATAGAATTGGAAACGGCCGGTGCCTACGATATGATACAACTAAACTATACACAACTTACTGCGATTTATACAAAAAATATCCAAAATTGTGCCAGCTAATGCTAAAATTATACAAAATATTTACGAAAATCACGAGGCAACGATCTACCGTCGCAACTAAAGAGTAAACGTGATGAGTGCCGGCGGGCTCCATGTCACCACAGCTACGTCGCTGCCCATTTAAGATAATGCAATTATTTACAACGAAAATTGTTCCGCCACCTTCGGCCGAACTTAACTAATCGGTTCAGGAGATATCCGACCTAGCTAGGCCCGGCTCCAGCGACGGAACTCGTATATGTAAACGACCGCAGAAGTCAGATTGCGACAGCCGTCCGTCACGACCCGACCGCGGAGCCCACGACGAGCAGTTACTGTACCGATAAATACAATTACATTACTGAACTACAGAACATTATATTACGTACGAGCATTTAACAAAGCTAATCGAACAACAACCGAGTGATGTCGTCCGCGCCTGCTAAATCGAATCCCTTGCGGCGGTCTGTTTTGTTCAAAATAATAAATATTTAATTATCACACGTTCACATGGTACGTGTGAGCGCTATGTACAGTGCCTATGTATAATGACGCGCGTCGCACGATGGAAATCATGTTCACAGCCTTCCTAATAGAATCCGACCGGCACCGCCGCGCCCGCGCGAGGCGGCGCCGTAACGTGTGCGATTACTTCTAAATACAAATATTCGTGCAAGTTAGTTATTCTATATTTAAATATTAAAAATGTATATATTTACACGTAATAAATTTTAATTAATATATTTAGATTACGAGTAAGTCTTTTGTGATGTTTGCGAAAGTAAACATAATCTCTCTCTCGGTGAGCGAAGATATAAAGCGGGGGCAACGGAAATCTGACATCTCTGCTTTAACACTACCTACACCCGATGCCACTGCGAGCGGCTCACCGCGACTCCCGCAGCGCAAAGCTGCTCGCGGTAATCGAGCATCGAATGACTTCTCATGGAGAAATCGTTCGCTTAATGTCTTTTAGTCATTACTGTCGGTCGGCCGTAGACCGGCGTGACATTCGAGTCATCGACCGATCGGAAAATAATCTATATTTACGCAAACTGAAATAAATCAGTGATAAATCTAGACCACACAAATATCACGGCGACGTCAACGTTAGCGCATCCTATCCTACCTACCGCCTATCCGTCGACTGCGCTGTAGCGGGAGCTCTTTACACGTAAACGGTACAAGAAATATGGCACTCTAGTTTAGTTGCGGCCGCTCACGCGGCGGCGGGCGGCGCGGCGGGGGGCGCGGTGCGGTCGGCGCGGTCGGAGCGGTCGGTGCGGTCGTCGGGCGGCGGGTCGGCGGTGGCGTTCCGCTCGAGCGCCAGCATGAGGGCGCGCGCGGCGGCGGCGGGCTCGCGGCGCCAGGCGCGCCCGCCGTGCAGCGTGTACGCGCCCTCCTCGAAGCCGGCGCGCAACCCCAGCACGATGCTCAGCGCGGACGCGTCCTGTCCGTGGCACCCCGAGTACCTGTACTGCGGCTTCTTGTCGAACCGACACCCGCCGGATTGCGCACCTGGTGATGTTCGCCGTCGTTATGTTTGGCTCGAACAAGATATTAGACTCCTACCTGCTACTACTACCACTACTGAGTTACTGCTACTAAGACCAGGATGCCGTAAAAGGCTATAGAAACCGAACCCTCTGCTTGATGATGAAGCTTCACGTAGGTATAATATTGCACACATATACGTATAGAAGGCACACGTCGAGTCGTCTGACGACTACTCGAGCGACAGAGTTGTAACTGATCAGTCAAGCTTTACAGAAAGTTAATACTTATAATCGATGTTAATGATTTAAGTGAAGCCTTGTCGGCCACCGGTCCAGTGTCTGTTTTCTTTTACGACATCCTCGTATGCTGGCATGGGATCGAGGTTAGTGCTCTAAGCAGTCCCAAGACTGCAGATACGGTAGGCCTCGTTTGCCTTCGCTGATGATGATTACCTATGGGCATGATGCAGTCGAGAGTGAGCGCGCACTGGATCCAAGGGCGCATGACATCGACGAGGCCAGGTTGAGCCGCCAGCAGTAGTCGTGACACGTCCAGCATCTGAACGAACAGGAAGTCGTCGATGTTGGCGTGAAAGTAGCGAAACATGCGCGGGTGCGTCAGCGAGGTGACGGCGGCGCGGCGCGGCCACGCCAGCACGCCGACCCCGCGGCCCGCATGCGCTGCGCGCGCCCACAGCGCGCCAAGCTCGGCCGCCGAGCCCGTCCACCGCTCCGTGGGCTCGCAGTAGATCACGCCGCCCACCCGGCTCAGTGCGTGCTGAAAGACGAGCACGACTCTCTTAACAAATTTAAGTTAATCGCAATATTTGTCGATTGCCAACAATAGTGAACACGCGCCCCGCAACGCCACCAATAACTTAATTAAGAATGCATGCTTACCAACGTCCGACGGAAAATGAAACCTCAAAAATATGTATATTCGTTTTTGTTTACGCATATTGCTACATAACGTGTCACGTGCCCATATTGTTTTACCTTAACATTAGTATGAATGACATCGTTAATCGAGTTATATCATTTAGATCAGCTTCGAATTTCGGATGTAGGTATGGAATAGTTATTTTGGACAGTGTGTACGTCAGTCGTGGATCTCGTTAACGTCGCTAACGTACGGCGGTAACTTACTTAAGTCATGACGTAAGTTCGATATACGACTTCGTAATTATTTCGAACGTGAAGCTCTAACGGAGGGGTCGCTATAAATATTACAACCCACAGGGTCAATGTGATCGGGTTGTCGATGCACTTGATATCGGACAACGAACTGAAATTAAGATATGGATTTATATATATCTTCAAGATGAAAATATGTATGTAGTCCAACCACCAAAAGCAGTAAGTGATAATGAGAGACATCGTTGGCGTCGATCCGGATCCTCTCTGAAAACCTGTTTATTTCGACTAATAACGATAGCAGAAGGAAACAGCCGGTCTCCGGTGGCGATGTGTGTCCGGTGTGTGCGAGGGCAGAACGGAGCATTAGCAGATCGATTAGCTTCGAAAAGTTACGACAATTACCGTGAACCAGGTCAGAGCCATCGCGCCACTCGCTCCTAGAATCTGTCGAGCTATTATTTATGCATGTAACCTCCCCCGCGCTCGGCGCCGCACCGACCGACCGCTCACCGCCGTTGGTATAGAGGACGATCATTAGCATTTTTTGTTGCTCATAAATGAAACGTAATGGGCAACAGAGCAAAAAATAACGCCTTTACAATTAGAAGCTGACGAATGTAGGTATATAATAATGCGGTGTGTCCCAGGAGACGTTGCGACGGCGCGACTCGTTACGACGGTAACACTGCACTGATCATCTTGATCACGTAAGTCAAGTGTAGGTACGAGCTGGCAGCTACTTCTTAATATTTCTGAAACCTCGCATCTCGTTCTAATGTCGCATACTTATGTCGTGCACTCGAGGCGCCCGCACTGAATCTTATCCCACGCGGTAGGTACCCTAGAGTGACGTAAGAGGCGACAGAAGCCAGCCCTGCTCTGTGAAAGGACTTCGCGATAGTAAACAATATTAATATAGTTATTAAGTAATTAATACCATGTCTAGTACTACTATTACATTTTTCCGCGAGTCCTGCCAGGCCAGCTACCACCCTCTCGCTTAAGTCAGCGAAACGAATAGACGTGTTCCAACTAGAGTCTTGAGTGCCAGTACTTTCTTTCATCCCTTATCTTTCTTAGTGTATTGAACGGAGACAATAATCTTAAAAGTAATTGTGATCAGATTGGAAGGATGTTTGGTAGGTACGATCGGCCAAATTGAATCATGACCCACCTCGCTGACAGTTCGTTTGTAATTTTCGGAAAGACAAATTCGTTTT
>DWPA01002817.1:0-15103 GCA_018251375.1 Calpodes ethlius
TTGAAAATTAGAGGTGCGTGCAGGATTCGAACTCACGCCCCCACGTTCGGGGAACCAACGTTCGAACCACTAGGCTAACACCGCCTCGCCATAAGTCATATGGCTTCAACCCATTAAAAGCACAGAGCACGGATATTCGCGATAACTAATTCCATCGTACTGCTCCAGTAACTGCACTGAGGGTTTAGTGGTCAATCTATTTGTCGCAAGTGCTTTTTATGTAGCCCGAAGGTTTCATACATGATTAAATAATCGTTATCTTATGATAACAATAAGGTGCTCAAGAAATTTTGGCACCAGCAAAGCGCCCACTGTTAGCTAATTCCAACGATCAGTTAGGATCGACTGACACCCACCGCCACCATAGCAGA
The DNA here is from genome assembly GCA_018251375.1 of Calpodes ethlius. Taxonomy (NCBI): domain Eukaryota; kingdom Metazoa; phylum Arthropoda; class Insecta; order Lepidoptera; family Hesperiidae; genus Calpodes; species Calpodes ethlius. The sequence goes on from DWPA01002817.1 coordinate 372, forward strand.
GAAAACTTTAATAATATGATTTGCTTAACTTACGGCCTGGAATGCCGGAAAATCGCTGAGCTAAAAGAAAATAAAAAAAAATATGTAATTGAATATGCATACCTTATTTAGTACAAACTTTCTATTAAATAGGTATACCTATACATTATTACCTATAGACATAGTTTGTTTTAATTTGAGGTTGAGGACTCTCGAAAAAACAAAAATTTCTGCAATGTAGTGCACCGTATTGCAGACATTTTTATATATTTATTATTTACTAGCATATCCAGCCTCGTTTCGCTTCGGAAAAATATAAACATTTCTACGTACCCACTTAGTTACCTCACAAACAAATTGACAGGACAAACACTTAAATTTTATTTAAAGGTGTATATGAGTACGCAGTTCAGTTCAGTACCTTTAATTTGGTGGTATTCGTCAAATTTTTGAACAGTTTCCTGGGCGAACTTTATACAATGATGAGTATTTCCCTATTTACAGGTATAGATTCCAGAACGTAGGGGCCGAACTCATTGGTCATAAACAAACTGAATGGGTCCACACAAGGATAATTCGTCGTGACGTGTGACCGTGTCAGCAACAGTGACGACATGGATTTGTATCGTTTTTGTGACAAATATATGTAAGGAACAATGGATATATGTGTCCTAAATACCACAATAAAACGGGCGAATATGAAATAGTGGAAGAACAATTTTTGATGTAGCTACAATGTGGACGTTAGTTCTGGTGGTAGGAGCCGATCCAATCAAAGAATCGCTTGAATACATTAATAATAAAAATACACATACACATTTCCCTTAAGTTTAAAACAACCAAATATATTTACATGTTAGTGCCAATTGTTAGTAAAATAAATTTAACAAAACGCATGCAGAAGCGGTGGGAGGAATCATCAGGTCCCTTTGAATTGTTAAAGAATAATATGCACCAAGTACTTTATTTATATCCCGACTATAGCTATAAATAATTGACATAGGTACATACATTTATGTTATAGTTAAAAATATGTACTTATTTGTAAAAACAAATTTTGTATTTAATGTCCCGATTTGATCCCAGCAAAATATGGCAACCCTATACATGCCGCTTCATTAAAATTTGATTAATTTAACTATTTTATTATTGTATATAATTCTTTCCGATTCTTACGTATGTGATGCAAAAATATCTGATTAAATTGTATGGCTTTACGATGTAAATCCCCATAAAGATTCCCTTTACGTACCATAATACTTTGTAGTCGGATAGCTAGACATCATAGAGCCTCCGCTTATTCTACTCGTACTGGGATCATAATTGTTTACACCTAGAAAAGAAAATACTACAAACATTCTGTTTGTAAACTAATTTCAACACATTTAAATAGTTCAATAAATAGCCAGCGAATCGCATTACATACAAATTAAGGCGAGTGGCATTGGTTTCACACAAAGACATCACAAACTAGTGTAAGACCAAGGGTCTCACGACATTAAAAGCTATAGCAATCTTACTCATGTTTGTACCATGGGTAGGACGATACTGGCATGGTATTTATACTGCAGGGTTATTCAATGTCATTTTTAGACATTTACCACAGTTCTAGAAAAATTCCAAAGTAACATTATTTTATGTATGTGGACAGCGGAAAAATGTGCAGACGAGCCACCTGATGGTAAGTGGTCACCATCGTCCATGGACATAAGTAACCCCTTAGGAATCACTGATGCTGTGTCGTTCTATAAAGAAAAGGGAGGAAGGAAAGAACTGGCTTATAAGCTCCCAACCGGAACATGACAAATCGTTTCATGGCTGACTCATGCAAGCTAGTCACGCTAACTTAAAAGAAAGATAACAATTCCAGAAGTAAAATGATAAATAATACATATTATATTATCGATAACATAACTCTCTTAGCCCTATCACCAAGCAGGGCTAGCTTCCGTCCCCCCTTACGGTATCCTTGTCAAGCGGCTTGTAATTAGGGTCAGTAATCTAGGCCGACCTAGGTTATTTCATGTTGTAAATACCACCAATGAACATCAACAACGTCAAAAGCCACACTCATGCATTGACGACTTAGAAAGGAAGGACTAGAAAGAAAGTGATGTTTCGCAATTCACATTCGCATTCAGTTTGATACCCTTTTATTTATGTTTGTTATGCTTATAATATTAATAATCTGTAATATTAGTTGACAATAAAGATTATTAAGAACATTCCAAGTGTTTCCCATACCTAGCAAAAATACTTTATGAACATGCTTGTACATCCTAAGATATCGATTAGAACCTAGTGGGCCGTAGTTAGATATATGTGAACAGTAATATAACCTACTGATTAAAACTTAACTTTCAAATATTGGATATGTGATGATTTGAGAGACCTTCAAATTCAGACTCTGGTACAGGAAAACAATGTTCGAAACACTAAGATAATTCAATGTATAAATCACTGGAAATAAATAGTCTTTATCTTATCTTTAGTTAACACATTAACAGGTTAATTAATGCTTAAACCGCAGTGAATATGTTAAATGAAGATGACAATGAATACCTGCTAGACCTATTTGCGGCTCAGTCATTTACAGGTACCGCATTAGGGATCGGCTCAAAAACATATTGAGCGGGTCATCATAAAGAAATTATATAGTGACGTGTGACCGTGTCAGCAGCGCGGTTTCTATCGATAAAGTGACAAATATATCACAAGAACAATAGCCGCTGAATACGTTCATGTGTCACGAGCCGATCTAATCAAAGAATCGTTTTAATATGTTAATATAAATATACACACACACACACACACTTCCTTTTAGTTAAAAACAAACTCACCTATTGACATGTTAATTCCAATTATTAGTTGATTGATGACTTGTGGAATGGAGTTTTGAATCGTTAAAGAATAATACGCACCAAGTGCTTCATGGTTAATATTTATATCTCGTCTACAGCTATGGACATTTGACATACATTTGTTTCATTATTTTTTTTTTAAAGTTATAATACATTTGGCGCATTAGAAAAAAATGATGAGAGTACGTTTTAAAGATGCGCGCCCGTCACGAAAAAGCGCCACCTTGAAATTAACTAGCCACTGTCGTGTCATGTCGTTTTGACAGTTACATATCTGTTTTGTTTTTAATTAGATATATTTTTTTGTGATATTTAAATAAAATTAATTTAAGTAGGCAATGCGTTGTATTAGAACTTTCTTTCAACGTATTAAACAGTTATTTTACTATTAATGTTGTTTTCACTATAAACATACTATAACGTGAAGGATAATATTTTAGTAAAAGCGAATTTTGTATTTGCATCCGAAGGCGTCCCGATTTTATCGTAACTAAATATGGGAATCCTATACATGTTCCTCTATCAAGATTTGATCCATTAATTAATCACTAATTATTTAATAAATTTCTTTATTTACTTAATAATCTGACAGAGACTTAATTTTATTCTTTTCCGATTCTTACGTAACCGATGCAATAAATATTTGATTAAATTGAATATTTTGATGATATAAATCCCCATAAACATTTCCTTTACGTACCATACAACTTCCTACTCGGATAGCTAGCTCGCATAACGCCGACTATTCTACTCGCACTCGGATTATTATTATTTACACCTAGAAAAGAAAATACCACAAACATTGTGTCTATAAACTTATTTTAACAAATTTAAATTATTTTATAAATCGCGAAAGAATCGCACTCATTACAAATCAAGCGTTCCTCGTGGTGCGAGTGGCATTGATTCCACACAGACATCACAAACTAGTAAACTAAGGGTCTCACCACACTCATTAAGGAACAATTTCGAGACAATTTGTATCGAAATTATATCAATCTTACTCATCTTTATACCATGGGCAGGATCGTCATCAAGCTGACAACATAATTTTACTAACACGATAATGACTACGAAGACATTGATTGTTCTAAATAATATCGAATTCAAATTTTCCAAATTTATCAAAGTCTCAGATCATTTTTAATGTAATAGTTTTTGAATGTAAGTAGCTGAAACGTGCACACTCCGTCAATCGGCGTTGACGATTAAATATAAATTAAGTTACGGAAATAGGAGATAGGATTGACCATGGGACTTTCGGTGCTTCAAATAACTGATTTATGTGTAAATAAGTATATTACAAATTGATTAAACAAGGAACATCCATCGCTGAAATTACAGAACCAGGCAAATATTAAATTTTTAAAAACCTGATTAACTACAATGATAGCAATTTCTTCAGACATTGGTAGTTTGTGTGATTTTTGTAAAAACACAGATGTCTGCCAAAGAAAATCGAGGGCGAGTTACCGATAGCGAAATATCAATACTTGGATTAGATTTAAGGTGTTTCATCTATCTAGAAGTCCTGACCGACCACAACATAATTAACTGATATAATTTTTATATTTCTCTAACAACTAGGTACTCTACCACGGTAGACTGACATTAGTCCTGATTAATGTTAATGAAATATGTACCCAAATTTTATTCCCATAAATTATCAGAGCGTGAACGTGTTTAGAAAAGCGCTTTGTCTAAGGGGGATGTCCTGAGTCTACGATGGTACGACAGTTCTTTCTATTATAAACTGTGAAATGTTGAATCCGCAATAGATGCGCTTCGAACTCCCGCCTTGACGAGCAACGAGCTGTTGATACTATGTAGTTTCGCACAACGAAATAACCACTAATCATAAAACTAAATGGTGTTAGTATATAAGCGATCCCGATAACCGATATCGTAATCAAGCCAACAATAACCGGTATTAAAATTAGTATGAAATTAGTCCGTCACCTGTGCTCGATTACTAACGGAAACCAAAATCAGTGTTAATGTTGGTGTACCAATACTCACGGTTATCGTCAACAGATTCTGCGTTGACTGCCTTAGTGTCGTTCGGCTTCACCACTACCAGTGACGTCAACGGCGTTACCAACTCGTACTGTGGAGATAATATATATTATAGTCTGTATAGCTGCTTCGTAATAAACACGACAAAATTAAAGGAAGGACAGTTATAAGGATTTTCTTTTCAATATCAAAAATTACCCTCCTAAAATAAAAAAGTTAGAATCTGTTCTATGATACTAAAAATCCTACAAGACGGGTTTGGTTTCGTCCAAACACGTAGGTACAGGATCGTGCGCATAAATTGGACCATTAAATTTGAGAGGACCTCTACGTAATTCTTCATTATCAATTCGGTGGATCAGGGGGAACCTCTTACAAGTGGTGTATATGTTTATATGTCACCATCATTTTCACTCTTCCTTCCCTCTTTTTTCTTAGACGGTAATTCACCAGTGATAATTATGATGCTATTAATGTGACGACGATGACCATCCGTCGTTAATGTAATATGCAATGTGCAATTGTGCAATTGTAAGTATCGAAACAAACTGTTCGATTTTTAAAGCTTGCATAAGTCATTTTAAAAAAACAAATATTACCATATTTGTCGGATAGGAAGATACTATAATTTACATTTCATTAAGTGATCAATAATCGATAATAATAAATGATCAGTAGATAGGTCAAGTTCAAACTTATTTCTATATAAAACGTCAAATACCTTCAAAGCAATAGCTAACGCCCTACTATCAAGTTGCTTCTTGCGCTCTTCGCCATTGGATTCTTCTACAACTTCCTTTTCATCCAGCAGTTGCTTAATGCTCAGGTACGCCCAGAGCCTCTCCAGCGGGAAGTAATTGTCGCCGCTCTGAATTACCGTGACTTTCGGCGAGATCTCGTAACGTTTCTATCAAAATTGAAGAAACATTCAAGCCTCAACAGATCAATGTGTCACAACCTGCTACCTGTATTCTAAACTTAATTTCACTGAAGAAAATCAAATTTGATTTGTTCAATCGGATTAAAGAAGTACTTAAAATCATAGCTGTATTAAAAATATATAAATATTTAGTAACATTTTAGCTTGTTATAATAATTTTAAATTTTATGAAGTAAACAAAATTATCTCACCTTGCCACTGCCGTTTTGCACTCCGCAAAAGGCGAGAACTTGTGGTGCGAGGTCAGTAACATCACCCTCGATCTGTCCCGCCACTATCGTCTCTGAGCCTGCGTAGTATGTACGGAACTGGTCCTTCGTCTTTGTCAATTCCTTTATCTACGCGACAAACAAATATTTAAAAAAATACCGGTATTTCTTTTGTTGTGTAATTCCGATATCTACTAATACCGCTACCGGTATCACTACCGATATCGATTCCGCTAGTGGTGGATTTACCTGCGCTTTAGGGTACACGAACTTGACGTCGGTAAGAAGCGGCGAGGAGACCGATCGGTAGAAGTCTTGCAACTGCAGCGCCGCGTCCGACGCCTCGTAGATGTGCCGCATGAAGCCGTCGTTACGCAAAGACAGCTCGCGCAGGAACTTACGGTCTGCGTCCTCGCCTGTTTATATGTTATAAATTTATTATAAAGTGGGTCCACTTAATCATCATTCAAATTAATCTTAATTTAAATTTTGTTCCTTGCTTATTATCTTTCGTGCCATTAAAATTTGGCAAGCTATATAATCAACGCTTATTGTAATATAATTTGTTTTACTTTTTTTATTATCCAATTTGTTTATTGACCAAAAATTACCAAAGGCTAGCGAGAATATGATGGCCTTCCTTTTGATAGAGTTCTTCTCGGTAAGACGGTTGATGATGCGAGTGGGGTTAGTTTCTCCAACAGTGGGATCGCCGTCGGTAAGGAATATAATCATAGGTTCCAGTTTGGTCTCCAACTCGGTAGTGTCATCTGAAACAATGAATAATGAAAAAGTTTAGTTATTAGAATAATAGTAGTATGTATTCGTATTTAGTAGCTTGTTTTTACTATAGATTTTTCAAAACACAACAATAAATCTCTTAGGACCTATTATTCAGTTGAAAAATTATAATCATAGCTACATCTCAAAGAATTCTTGGTGCTTTTTCAAAAGTATAATCTTTTGAAGTATTTATAGACAACAGAGTAATATCAAGAAATAAAATAACACGAAGCGTTCAAGGCAATTATATTATAATATTTATTCCCTTAATTTATACCCCTATCGTATATTATATACCTACATAATATAGAATTAGTGTGACGCCAATAGCATATTAAGATCACAGAAATCATAACGCAATAAAAAATTATTAAAACCCGAACAAGTAATAACTAGTCAAATTAACGTGTCGAAATTATATTTAGCGCTCGCTAGTCAACGCCACAAACTGGACTACAGTGCAATCTAACCAGAAAAGTTATTTAAACTACGTAATGGGAACGTTTTATGTAATATGTAATCTATACTAATATTATAAATGTGAAATTACGTTTGTTTGTTCTTTCACGGCACAGCGTCGATATGGTATGAATTTTGATGTGGAGTTAGTTGAGAGGATGAAGAGTGCCATAGGCTACTTTTTGGAAGATTTACTACAATGTATATTTAAGTCGAATTGAAGAGTGTCTAAAAACAAATCGTTGCCTAGCAACCAATGATAGAAATGAATCGACAACCTTTTTATTGCTGTTCTTTTCTCACATGCGGGCGTAACTGCGGGCTAGTTTAATTATATTTCAGAACATTATGACATACCTTATAAGATATATACAATATTATTCTTGTTATCTTTATCCACAGATTATAATCGAATTTCATAAACTATATAAATTATTGCATCACTTACTCGTTACTGTCGTAGTGTTGTTCTTGGCATCATCGGATTCTGATGCAGTTTTATTCTTTTTTTCATTGGCGTTGGAGCCCCATTCGACTCCCTTTTTAATAAGATCAATAGCAACGTCGAGGGCGCTGGCGATGTTGGTACCTGCAGATTAAGACTTATATTAGCTAATTCAGTAGCTATAAGTATATTTACTATGCTTGCTTCGTCCACGTTTTGAAAGGAGTGAAGATTATCGCTAAATTAGATGGACCGACGAATTGAAGAAGACATTGGACATCCGCTGGTTTCAGAAGGCTCAATACCGATCCGAGTGACATAAATTAGGGGGGTTCTATATCCAGCCATGGACCTTCAAAGGCTGATACTAGCTGGACTTGGTTACATTCGCGGATTTGTTCGCTTTTCACTTTTTTTCGATAAAAGGATATTTTATCCATCTTCTCTGTACTCTAGACAATATGTGCAGAATATCAGACCGATTGGTTGGTAGTTAAGGCGTTAAGGCTCAAAAGCAAATAAACATTAAGTTTGCATCTGATATGTATTTTTTGAAACTAAATAGTAAAAAAAAATACCAGTTATAGTCGCTCATGGCCATTAGCAACACGTAATAATATTTAAGAAAAAATATGATTGTGTCGCGGGCGGTATGGACTACACATATAACACGTCACTAACACCCATGACACAACACCCGAGAACAATTATTTAATCTGTCACATAAATATCTGGCCCGGCCGGGAAACGAACCCTAGACCCCTCGCTTCTCAGGCAGGGTATTTACATTCGTAAATCAAACTTTCATTAAAATAGTCGTGTACGTTACCTCCACCGGCGTCCAGTCTGGAGATGATGATCTTAGCATTGGCGATGTTGCCAGGCGTGGCCGGCGAGGGAGGTACTAGCGTTGGCTCCGAAACCTTGTTGTAGTAACTGTATCTCCATGTGGTCGTCTCAGTCACATCTGCTTTATCTAGTTCCAGCACCTGTAGACCACGTATTAATATAAAAGGTCCTTAAATCCAGAAAAAGTAGTCCTCGAAATTACCACGGAGACACAGTCGTTTTCGTCCGTCAAAAGACAATGTTAGATAGAAAATGTTATTAATCTTTTTATTACACATACTTAACTTTATATCTAATATTTGTTGACACTTATTGTTTTATATTCTAAATAAATGTATATTAATACATTTAATAATTAAAATGCATCTATACTAATGTTTTAAATGCGAAAATTGTTTGTTTGATTGCCTGCCCTTTTTTCACGGCATGCTATTGCAAATCGCTGAAATATATTATATTATTCAGCCCAATTAAAATAAATAATCCGGTTTCACATCCATTGGTTATTGGTAGCAAATGTTGGCTTTTATTTACTATGCTCTTATTTAACCAATTTTTTAATTACTTATTTGACAGCTGGATAAGACCTTCAGCATTATTAAAACTTCTGCTATAGGGGTTCATGCTTCTTTTCTCTGTTTAAAAACCATTGGGTAAATAGCAATACCACTTAAGACTTACTTTAACATAGGAATTGAACTCCACGATGCTGAAGTAATCATGCTGGTTGAGTTTGTCGAGGATGGTCTGCATGGCGTCGCGCAGCTGACTGATCTTGCGGCCCATCATGGAGCCAGACGTGTCCAGCACGAACACCACGTGCTTCGGGAGTGGCGGCAAAGACTTTGGTGCGAAGAAGTGCACGAAATATCCATCGTTCACCTATGACAAAACGTTATTTTCCCAATATAGTTATAATAGACCCATGTGCAGGAGGCAAAGTAAGGTGATATATGGAGTCTTCATGACAAAAATGTCTCAAGATATTTGCAAAAAGTTATTCACGTTAAGAAGGATTTGGAGTAGCATCTATTTTTAGCAGATTCTCTCTTCTCCCTTTTCAAAAAGACAATTATGGCATGTTCAGTCAGTAAGCGGTTTGAAAAAGCACAAAGTATTAAAGGGAAATATTCAAGGTTGTCGCATTATAACGTAACGTGGCTTCAAAGTAAAAATGAATAAACTCTTACAGCCTACGTTGCTACCCCTTTTCGCATCGGATATAAATTATACTAACTAAAATATAAAAAATTAAGCACCAGTATGATGAGGACTATTTGGCTCAAGTACTAACCAAAACTTCTCCACCTTCCGGACGGTCCACGTCATACTGTACAACGAATTGGCCCAAGACTCCTGTTTTGTTCTTCTTATCTTCATCGTCGTCTGGATAAAAACGGTTGACATTTCCAAATGATTCTTTGGATTTTTCCTGTAATTGACACAATAACATTGTAAGAAGTAAAATATTGGATGATGGGTTATAAAGGGCTCCGTCCATCTTAGAGTCAAAACCGGGTCCCTCTTAATTAAATGAAGAAAAAAACATAGTTAGGTCCTACTTTTGATAGTTCCTGGACTGAATTCCACGGTGATTCATTTTACAATTGTACTCCTTTTATTGGCCAATAACGCGTGACAGGTAAGGCTGAGATTCCACCAGAGGCATGTGAGGTAGCGAGTCCGCATGCAATAAAAAGTCCTTCAGTAGGATTATAGGATTATTCCATTCTCCTAGAAACGTGTAATGACGTAAATCTATCCATATGATTTTTCTCTCAGGGAGTAATCCCTGTCATATCTCGGGTGGAATCTCAGCATTAGAGATGTCTTATGCTATGGAACAAGCCGACAGACTTTCTTCCATGGGGTTCAAAGCTACACTAGAATTAAAAGCTACCTCCGTCTCGGATATGTAATTTCGGGTTTACTTTTATAAAACTTACCGCGTAAACTTGCATTAGTCGCGTCTGCTCCTCAATGTCCGGAGTGAACGTTATGACAGCTTCGCGATCGTCGTGTGTTCTTTTAATCACTGCCTTAGTATTTTCTGAAATCACATAACAAATTACATGCAATATATTAACATAATTCAAAGGATTACTACAGATTTCATAATAAATATAAAATAATAAGTTTATGTGAATATTTGTCGACTAAGGCATTGTTTAAAGCATATTACTATACGTTTTAGCAAAGAGAGATCTTCTGCACAGGTGAGTTGTGTTCTCTAGACCGAGCTCCCGTCTGACAAGCGTTCGCGAAACTTGTATATGTATATGCAAGCGATGAAAAAAACTTCGTAAGCGTGATTCAGGTCGGTCTTGACGTCATTGTATGATGTGTTGTGAGCAGTGCGGTGTCGCCATAAGTTTATCACAAAGCATAACTGTTCATTCCTATTGTTTGCAAATACATTCGGTTTGATTTAGGTTAAATATATACATATCCATTATCATTCAGTTTGCGAATTCGAACCTAATAGCGACGATAGCCACTGTAATAGTATACTTCATTCAAGTATTATATTTGAACACCAAAAATACAACGCAGAAATAATTCAATAATATACAATACTTTATTATAAAGTAGTATAATTTTTCAAAAATTCAAACATCTACTTTGGAGGGTAGAGAAAACATTTGATTAAGAGGGTAACTTTGAAACAAATTTGAAATAATGAAAATGTTTACATTAATTTATTTAAAGGTTATTAAGATTTTGTAATTAAAACTTACGTGGATCGTCCTCCACCGCATCGACCTCATTACCCGTCCTGATCTCAGGAACTCTAAGAACGGAAATCTTCGCCGTTTCTTTGATATGCACTGTGACCTTCATTTTAGGAACAAGGGTACCAGGATGCAGATTAATGTCGTGGTTGTAGACGCCATTTCGTCGTACCAGGAGCTCTTCGTAGGTTAAGTTAAATATAACCGAACTCCTGGGTTCCACGTTCACGCTTACTGTGAAGTGGTTTGAATCACGGGCCCTGCAATTTAAGGACAGTTTTAGTAACGTTGTTCTTAAATAGGCTAAGATAATACAGTTAGACTCGTTTTAATACACTATTTTTTATTTTTGTGTGGTTGGTAGCCATTGATGAGCTATCAGGAAAAAATTGTGTTATCAAGAAATAAATGTCTTTTTATTAATTTATTAACAAAATATTTTAATGTGGTTCTGAACAAACAATTAACAAATACATAGGAGTAGAAATAAAACTCTAAACCGTACAAATTTATAATAATTTTTCATCGCCCTTAATGATTACGCTTGAATTTTGATCTTTAAGAGAATATTAATATATACACAATAAATAACTAATTTGCAGCGTAATAGTCGTAAGGTATTCAATTCATCCGCAAGTTAAACCGCAACGTAGGTTACGTCCTTGCTTCATAGTATCCTTAAACATCTGACCATCCATATGGAAATTATTAAACTCTACAGTCTATACGATCTATTTTAATCCTCACAGTACATATTGATGAACATAATAGAACTCTGTCAAATGATGAAATTAAAAAACAAAACGAGGTAGAGCACAGGTATTCAAAACTTTACCTATTTCACAAACCTTGAAGTAAATCATGAGGAACATTTCGTCTTAATCATAGAACAACGACGGATCTGATATTTTATAACTTTTCAGGAGAGCACTTTGAAGTTCGGAAACTATGATTTTAGACATATTTTAAAAACGGCTCATTCAATCTCTCCCAAATTTTAGTATATTGTTTTATACACATACTTTTATAATGTAACATAGGCAATGTACTTATTATATTGCTATATTTCATTTTATAATAAAGATTTTTCAAAAATCAAAAACAATTCCGTCGTTGTTCTATGACTGCGACGATTTCATTTTTATCCATTGTACCATCAAAATCATAAAGTTCGATATAACGATCTATCCATAAACCGTTGTTACGAGAACCAATAAACTTACTTAGAAGCAATATGCGCCGCGCCCAAGCCTTGTGACACTGCATCGCTGTAGATTTGCTTCGCTTCTTGCTTCTCCTTTACGTAAGCTTTATAAGCTTTTCCATCAATAGTCCTGAAATATTATTCGAGATTTATAAATTTGACATCTTCAAACTTCCTGGATAACTTACACCCTTCTTTAAGTTCTAAAACTACTAAAAGTTATTTTTTTACCGATTCATGAGCCTACCCAGTGGAGAGGATGCGGTAGAGGCAGTTGTCTGGACCAGAAGCTAGACCCATAAGCCGAAGTATACGCAATTTTAAGCGTTCATCCTAAAAGTTTGTGACAAAAATAAGTGAGCCAATTAGCCAATGAATTAAGACTAGGATCCTCCACTTCACCTGGTACAAGACGGTGACACTTTTGATGCTGCTAAAGTATAGGGGCCACAGTGACATCTTACCGTCGGTTATACCGCTTGTTCGATTATACGCTGTTTAAATTTTAAAATGTAATTTTTTTTTATTCAATCTTCCATTTCTCGAGGATCATGTCATTGTCCAACCGATACTACGGTTGTTATCGTGTCGGTGTCACATTTGCCTCCCAACGCATTAATTAGCGAACTATCACGGTCACTACACAATGTAACAAACAGCGAATTAATTGACACGCTAATTAATGGGAAATAAAACTGTGTAAAGAAGTTCAATAACGTAGCCAATCTTAAATTAAAGCACATTTGGATGTAGCTGTTAATACTAATACAGACATTTCAGGACCTTTCGGCATAAAACTCTGACTAGCTTCAATAGGTGGAAGCTGAAGGCTCGGAGGCCAGAACTTACATAGTAAAACCACTAATGAAAGCAGTATCGGGCAGTATCATCCGAAAAGTGGTCTCCTGAGCGCGTTTGGCAGGGTTGCGCACGCGCGTCACCACAGCCGTGTGGGCGTATCGCAGCGAGATCCTCGATTGGACGTCCATTTCAGTCAACTTTATAGGAGGGTTCGACTCCTCGGTGGTTAAGTCAGTCGACTGTGTAGGTGTCGTGGTACCCTAAAGTACAAGGTATTATAAAAAATCATTATCAACAAAATCGTAAATAGCATATCTACTGAAACAGATCAAAGAAAACTACCGTTAAAACTTGTTTTGGTCAGCGTCAGAAAGCCAGTTAAAACCGGATTCAAGGTTTTTTTTTAATTTTATTGTATACACATATATAATGTTTTATATATTAGCGGGCATTGATCTTTTTCATCAATTCGCCATGGCGCTAGAAAAGATGTCGCACGGAACTTCGCTAAGACAAATATGAAAGACGTTACTATGTATATGTGTGGGTGTTCAGTAGTAAAAAGTTGGTAGTCGCAGGAAAATTATCAATTTCTTGTCACCCTCGGTCTTCCTCGGACCTTTGATATTACTTATTAATATAAAAATGCAACGTTAATGCGTTGTTATAAAATGTAAACTATTTGAATTCACATAAAAAATCAAGCAAGTATCCTCTCTCATGGATATCTTCACGAATTTTGGGAATCGTTAGTTTTTATTATCGAAACTTTACCAAATAACATTCCAGTCTATAGCTACCAAAATCAAATTGGTAGATATGTTAGGTTTTAGATTATTAAACAAATATTTGATAAAATGGTCTTCTGAATCCATGCTCACCTCATCTTCAGATCTGGAGACAACAAGTGTTTCCTGGGTGGTGGGTTTCGCAGCGACGAAGGGCAATATAGCCAACGCCAACGGCAATATAATCTTCCAGCAGCGCATCGTAGTGATCTGGAATATCATTTAATATCACATCATAATTATGGCGGCCCCGTAGCCTAGTTGGTAGTGACCCTGCCTGCGAAGCGGGTTCAATTCCCGGCCGGGGCAGATATTTATGTGACAGATAAATATTTGTTCCGGGTCATGGGTGTTAGTGACGTATTATTTGTGTGCTCCATGCCACCCGCGACACAGGGAATCCTACTGCGGGGGTATGAGTGTGTTAGCGTTTATTTATCAATCAATCAAAAGGATTCCAACTTATGGTAATATTATATGAAAACTGATATCATATTTATTTAATGGCCTCAGAAGTACTCAGAACTTTCGAAGTAAATATTCCATATGTACCTTCGTAGCTAGCATCAAGGCTGAGATCCACTGCTGGACATAGGCCTCCCTTAGTTTGCGCCACTCAGATCGGTCCTGAACCTTGTGAATCTATTGTAATAATTATAATCAATT
>DWPA01002818.1:0-15103 GCA_018251375.1 Calpodes ethlius
ACACACAGATAAAATAATATTACTTTTTTTTTTTGCGAAAACATCGTCTGTACAAAAGTCAACCTGCCAGTGTTATTTTGGTAGTTGTCACATAAATACATGACATCTCTTTTACAGGTAAGAAATATACCGTTTTGTTTAATTGTAGTATATATAGAGGGTCAATTATTGGGTCATTAACTTGTATAACGGATGTGACGTAGCCAGTCACTTCCGTGCGGAATATCAAGCCAAGCCGCCATATTGAAATATGGAATTTGATCATACCTTTATGCATTATATTAGTATTTCCGGTGCTAAACTACGTAACTAAGACCAATCGACGTTAAAACAATAATCCAATCCAACTGTTTTGTTTACAGTGTGTGTGTGTATCTCTCTCTCTCTCTATCTCTTTCTGTCTCTCTCTCTGTGAGTGTGTGTGTGTGCTAGACATACCCGGTCATGTCTGTTGAGCGCCGCCTTGTGTTTGAACGCCTTAGGGCAGTGCTTGCACTTGTAAGGTCGCTCGCCGGAGTGAGTTCTGAAGTGTATCTGAAACAATATTATGGTGACAAATTGAAGAGTCATGATTTTCCACGCTGTCATTTATAATGAAGCCGGTTTGAGTGGTCGTATGTCTTTTTATAATGGTTGTATTATCAATTTAATGAATTCTAACATGTTTGTGTGTCCTTCTTTAACGGCACAATGGAGTCTTTATGATATATTATTTGATATAAGTTAGTTAAGATGAAGAATGCTTTACGCTACTTTTATAGCATTGAAAATTACTTACTGATGAAATATGAATAATATATTTTGATCTTACCTATATAACTAAAAAAATAAATATATTTTTTTGTCACAAAAAGAAGGAACTCGAAAAAAAGAGAAAAAATAAAAGAAACAATCGGACCGAGATTTAGAATCCGGGTTTCCTGCGTTGTAAGACGCCGATTTCCCGACCGAGCTATTCTAACTTCGAAAAAGATGGCGAAATTTAGCTTTGTATTCTAATGATATTGTAGGAGGTTTTTATTCAATGAAAATACGGTCAAAACGATGTTTTCTCTTGAATAAAATCTAGCTAGATCGATTTATCATGCCCGGAACCCCCTGAATACAAATTTTCTTAAAAATTGTTGGAGCCGTTTCCGAAATATATACATTCAATTCCTATTCCATTACTTTCCTAGTCTCTTATTGTACATCAGATAGCTGCTTAATTACAAGAGTTGTGACTGGAAACTATTTACTCTATTGTCCAAACGGTATAGGAAGTGATTCCTACAGTTTTCGAAATTGAGATAACTTCTTAAAAGGAATGCTGTGGATCTCGCACTAGCTTTCTGAAAGTTTTTGATTGGGAACGAATCGGAGATATATTTAAGATATGTCTTAGATATATCTTAGATATCTTATACGCCTAGTATAAGATAAGATATATCTATCTAAGAATTTACCATCAGAGGATTTGCTGCACTTTTTTCGACTATTTAATAATAGAAAGAAAAATCCGATGAATTGGTTAAAAAGGGCAAATAATATTTATTGATTTTACTTCCCAAATTTCTTTCGCGAAATATAACTGCTCATAAAATCCCGGAAGTATAACAATGAAAATCATGTAGAATTTTTTTATACTATTGAATGTAATTGCTGTAACCTATATTTAGAAGACAAATATTCCTTGAAGCATGAAGCTTTACTACTCCTAGAAGTATGAAACTTTATCCCGGGATTGTTTATACAAGTAGTGCGAGGGAGCACTAAGAAAGTATTTTTAAAATTAATTCTCGAAAGGAGTAAAATAAAGGATAAAAGTTTGTATAAGTATAAAAGTATAAATTAAATCTGATTCAAGTTTGAAACTTGGAGTTTGAACTGTTTTTAACTAAATTAATAAAAAACGTATTACATAATTTTTAAATATTAATCCGCTACAGGACTGAAGTCGAGGCCGCGGGCATTAGCTTGCTGCCTTACTTTGGCATTTTAATATGTAAAGGGAACTCCTTTTAAGCTCCCCTACTCAATACGGGACCCTTATAGTTTCATCAAATTCGTCCATCCGTCCAAATATTCAAAGCATCGTGCAGATATCCTTAGTAAAAAGTAAAAAGCTGTTATTTGGTATCGGTAGACATATTTATCGCAATGACAACGTGTTACAATAAAAAACAAACAGTGTACTTATTCTACATGTAAAGTGGGATTGGTTTTTTCTCATCTATCCCACAGAGTTAAATATAGTTGGCCAGGTCCTTCAAATAAATTATGTGTCTGAGAGGATTATTTTTCGATTAAGGAATTGATTTACATAGTTGGTGTTGGACACGTAAAAAATCACGGGAGTAGTACATAATATGATGAATTTTAAAGGAAAACTATCAAGGCTACTAAATACAACTTATTGAGTAATGATAGATCACATTACCAATACGAACCTTACATAATTATAGTCTAACGATACTACTTTTAACTTAATTAGTTAACGTTGTTAAGTAAATCCTATTCGATCAACTATTACTAAGCTTTGAATACTATTTCCATAATTACGAATACTTAATTAATTACGGAGATGTCTCCCACGATATCTCAAAAGAATTAAAGACTTAAGTAAGTGCTTAAAATGTACTTTATTATAAAATATAATATAAGCGGATAAATATTTGCCCTCGACGTACGTTGGCAATAATCCAAAATTTGGCTAAAACGCTGCCCAGCTACCAATTTTAAACTCTCGCTGTAATCCGCCGTCGCTACCAGCAGTGCATTATAATATTACGTATATTGGATAGAACAGCCAATGTTATTAATATTACTTCGGATACTGAAAATCAATTACCTTATGTACAAACTCGTCAGCTTCTTCTGATTATCCGAAGAATACTTGGGAAAGATATATTTGTAAAGATAACGGGAGTAGGAAGCTACGACTATCTTTATTATTCCCGTACGAACTTAGACTTTCGACACGACGTTTTGTCCTAAATCAAATCATTTATCACTTTTAATAAGTATTTTTTTAACAGATATTTTTCTAGTTATGAATAGAGATTTTCAGTTTATTTCATGTTAAGTGGATTCTACAATCTATGGAAGGTACATTTCATTGATCCCTTAGTCCAGTTGTTAATTATCCTGCCATACCAAAGTTTTCGGGTTCAGCCCGAAATTTCACGATGAGGATTCATGTGACAGCAAAATTATCATCTTGTTGTTTCTGTCATCTCTGTATGTCATGCTTATTTGATATTGGTTATTTTCCGAACTTTTGCCTCTGCTTTTATCTTATTATTTATAACTTAGCGATAACTTAAAACACTTGGTTTGAGATATACATTACCAAATTAACGTTAATTCCCATAGATCAAAGATTAGCAACCTAACTTAACTAACAGGCTTCACTTTTCTAATTAACGTTTCTCGCAATATCAGCTTTCCGCGAGTTGTGAGTGAGCTAATAAGGCGCTGAGAGGCGTGCAAATAATTCGCATGCGAGAGGTTATCGGTCAGGAACTGTTTGCTCGCCGGTCGCCGACCTTTCTCCCCTAAATTACATGTTACACGCTCGCCACGGAATTCACTCACAGTAATAAAAAACTGAAATATCTCCCTAATATAGAACCGCTGGCTTTGTGTAATGTTTTAATCTCCTATACAATAACGATACCTTAAAATATTTCGTGGTTGATACTAGAAAGTGGATCCCGAACTTTAGCTGCATGCAGGGGTACTGGAGGTATTATTAACTGGTTGGAAAACTCGCATAACCAGTGCACAAGGTATTTGACGGCATTGGCTCATCCAATATTCAACAGGATGGACCATGAGTAGGGGATATCGACTTGAACTTATTATTGGATGTTAGCTGCTTAGAATTACATACTGCAAACTTCTTTTTCATTTTATCGATCGCACTCCATAGCATTAAATTTCTCAAAAACTAGGCAAGCGGTAAGTATAATGCGATGTACATACCTACAGTACTTACAAGCGGTTTCCTCTTAAAAACTTGTAATATTAAAATAGCTATTATCTTGGCATTAAAACGTAAGTTATCTTTATTCATTATGTAATATCTGTTTTCTATTTCTATATATGAGGATAAAAAGATATAAACAAGGAAACTGTGTGACATAATCATTAAGGAGTTTCCTCATCTGGAACCAACGATGATTGTAGTATCAGGTCAACTTAACTTAAAAACGCATAAAATTTCAAATAATTCGGCTTACAAAATGACCTAAAATCATTGTTAACTAATTAAAAGCTCATAAAATTGTTTAAAACAGTAAACGTAAACGTATTAAACGCCTGTTTATGAAATGAGTATAACACGTAATAACTCTGTTATATTGAATTCCTATGCAATTTTTAGTGTGAAAGCAACCCAACGTAGGCTGAACAAAAGCAGGGCGCCATCAATTCCACTTATCTATACAATTATTCAACTAGCATCATAATGTGGGGTTTCCTACCGACCCTTTGTCTGCAATCGGAATACTAAGCCCGAGTGATTTAAGATTATGGTGTGGGATAATGGCTTGCATTTTCGTTCGACGCGTCACAGGTGCCTCATACCTGTATTTTCTTAAAAATGGCTTAACGTTCATATAGACCGACGTTAGTTTCATGCAGATAAATTATATGTATATTTATATGAGCGTGAATGTATGAAGGTCATTGAAGTATTCAAAAGATATTCATATCATTTTCTCTGAATCGCGGAATTTTTGATGAATATGTCGGACAAGTTGTATAAATGTCATTCTTTCAAATTTAAAATCTAAATCATTTAACTACATTTGTTACTACTATTATACTTAGTACTGTATATATTGTTATTTAATTATACTTATGGGCGTAATTTTTTACTTCCACCATCATTCATTATGTTAGACCTATCTAATTTTTGGGTATATAAAATGGCAACAAGATACCGGGAATCCTATTTTGAGGTTATAAGTATGTAGCGTTATTAAAAAAACCCTATTTTACCATTTTACGGAATACATTTTCAAAAATCCTTTCTCATAAAAATGTTTCTAAGTCCCCTGATATAGGCTGACTGTCAATCACAGCTAGAATCTATGTATATATTAAAATGTGAAGAATAATCATTTGTATCTTTTTTTAAGAATATTGCACATACATGTGAGATTAAGATTTGATATAGATAGACTTTATACGGAGAAGTGGAGAAATCTAAATTTTATGCAAGATATGTGTTATGTTCATTAAAGAAAGAAGAACAATGAAAACGTCAATGTGAAACTACTCTTTTACCAATAGACCTACAGTCGAATTTCGATTGTAGAGGGTGCTTCTAATTTCAACAATTAAGATAAATAACAGCCTATTTATTTATTTTAAACAATTAAAATGCATATCTATTGTATTCTCAGTATTACTATCGCCATACTAATGAACTCACTCAAGTCTTAGCAAGCCCATCGTAAGTACCTCTATAATCACGTGCGTAACAATACTGTCGATGGTTCCAGTCGATTGGCGGAGATAAGCGCGCGTTAGGCCGCTTATACACTGAACGACACGACAACGACGCAGCCTTATATGTTATCATCTAAGTTTTGCTTACGTAATACTGTTACGAACTGTTTTAAAACATCTATCATTATAACTCATAACTGTCCCGCTGCTGGGACAAATTTCACATACCTTTAAGAACATTATGAAGAACCCTCGTGCTCGCAAGTTGCTTCACCAAACCTAGTGATTATTAACTATTGATACGCCATATTTTTTATAGACTTGCATGCTGTATTTGAACTATGGAAGACCAACGTTCGAATCATTAGGCCATCAATGCTGAACATTACACTATAATATTTACTGGTAAAAATAGCACCTTTAAGTGTGAAACTACTCGAATGCACACATGCAAAATTACGTATGTACACAATACACAATACATACATAACATGTCGTTGTCGTGTCGTACAATGAAGAAGCAAGCACTGGGCTTTCCTCGGCAGAGATAATGGACGCGGCGATGTGGGCTGTGGCGTGGGCGGCAATGGCGCGCCATGCACGACGCATCAGTGCCGGCTCAGTGGCCGCCGCCCGTTCTGACGGACCACTGCTCACTATCATTCAATTTACATCAATTCAACTCCATTCAGCCAACAATTTCCCTCTATAACTGTAAAGTATAATATCATGTCTAAATTTATGGATATTTTTCAATACGGAAGGAGCAATTGTCTTTATGCAATCTTTTAACTTTAAGAACGAGATTTATTTGAAGACAGTATAATGCAACTTGAATTAAATTATAATAAGTCTCGTTCGTGGAGTCTGATATTTTCTCTCAATGTGAGGAATGAGGATCTCTATAATGTATTCGTGACTTAATACAAATTACAAGAACTTTGTGGACAGTGTGCTGCGCTAATATCAATCCTAAATGAACTTAAGATAAGGACTTAACGAGAGTTTTGTACTTTGGTCACATTAAACAAAGGTCACTATACCACTGAAGTATTTATAATTATCAGCAAGAATCAAAGTACGGGCACTCGATGGAACAAAAGTATCAAGCGACGACTACCAGATGCAAAACTTCCTTTAGAATTCCAGAATAAATGTAAGTACGCGTTAGGGTATTAAATTTTAATTAATAAAATAAAATTATACTACATCGTCTCAACCAACGAGGTTAGTTGGCGGATTTGATTAGCGATATACTAATTTGCAAGCAGATTTGAAAAATTTAACAATGTTTAAATGCAACGTATTAAAAACTTAAATTAAAACCTTTTGTATTTTATTAATTAAATCTTCAATATATGTTAATAAAATTAATATTCATATTCTATATTGTCCATGGATCTGTATTGTAAAGTTTCAAAAGTTGGATGTCTTATACTGGCAGCATGACATCTGACGTTTTTCTAATTGAGATATAATAATAATGGATAAACTAATATAAATTTAATTTAATTAGTGCTTTTCATTGAGCCTATTTGCCTTCATACCTATAATGAACAATTTTAAAGTAATTAAAATGAATAAATAAAAAGAATTGGACTGCTTTCATCTATAGCGTGCCTGGCTTAAAAACAAGAATCCAGGTCATCTGGTACGTGACCATCACTTATTTCAATATTCTTCGACAAAATTCAGACATATCGCGAAATATTACTAGCGCTATTCATTATTCTGGGCAGTTAGTTTAAATTTCTTTATAATAGATATGTATTTTATAGCTGAATATTTAAGAAAATAAATATCTGTGAATCCGTTTTCAATACTTGATTATGTAAAAGTTGATAAGGTTACAAAAATAACCTACTACAAACTACTTTTCATAAAAATATGAACACATGTTTTTATAAGTAACTAGCTGTACCCTGCGCGTTGCTAAGACAATATGGAATTAATTGGAACGACAGTGGCGCCACCTGTCGAAAATAGGTCGTACCAACTCAGAAGCCTTCGCAGGCTCTAGAACGACAACTTTTCTAAAGATCATCACATGATCAAATGCATAATTTACGATTCTATAACGGACATAGAGATAAACATTCATTATTATATATAAATTGTAATAATAAAAATTAAATTTACAATTCTAATAAAACTAACCTTACTTTTAAATCCGAATATAATTCTATGTGGTTATTTACAGTTTTTTTTTTTATTTGTATACTTTAGTCACGTAAGCGTTTTAAAGAGCCTTCTAAAGACTAATATTGGCTTCCATTACTTCCCATTTCCACCACAGACAATAGACGATTACTCCCATTCTACACTTACCGCAAGTCGCGTTAAGGAACTTCATTTCAATAAAAGTCCTTCGTAGAATTGCACTCTAATGTCATCATCATCATAATGATCACGCCCGCTGTTGCTTGACTTGTTCGATCACTTTTGATTGACACAAGCTGCTACGAACGATTCAATAAACTATTTATTTGACGGCTCCGTAGCTTAGTTGGTAGTGGCCCTGCCTGCGAAACAAATGGTCCTGGGTTCGATTCCCGGCCGGGGCAAATATTTATGTGACAGATAAATATTTGTTCTCGGGTCATTGGTGTTAGTAACGTGTTATTTGTGTTGTCTATGCCACCCGCGACACAGGGTATCCTACTGCGGGTGTAAGAGTGTGTTAGCGTTAGAGTTATTTAAAATTTCTCAATTCCTAAAGTCGAAGTTGTCCAGTGACGTCATACGAATCTGTGACGCAATGCCATCTCAAAGGCCTTATACAAAAGTTCATAGACGCGCAGTTCACAATAGAGACAGCTATGTGCGATATTTCTCTACGTGATTCAATCCACAGTAATGAAATTTGTAGACAAACCTCCTCGAATAGCGACCGTCCTTGGTGTCCGACAGATGGAGAATGGATGACCTCGAATTAGATGTACCTAAAGATAAGAAGATATTGAGTGGATGTGGAATGCTCAAATATTTAAAAAATATATCCCTTTTATATGTATCATTCGCATTATGGAGGAAGAAAGGTAAGCGGTAGAGAATGTTATTAATATTAAGTTTCATCTTTTTAGCACTGTTACATTACAAATAATTACGTCACATTTTAACGAGACCATCCTTACAGAATAATTATCTTTAAAACGCTTTTTAAGTTGACCTGTCCCTAACTTAAAAATGTAAGGAGTTGAATTTCGCTCACTTCTAGTTGTAATAACAAATCTGGTGAAGTTTTCAAAACTTCAAGTTTTCAAATATACTCTTGACCAGGGCAGCTAGCCTTTTCTTAGTTATGTACTCTTGAACGAGTGGTCTTGCCGTGGTGACGGTCAATAGTCTTAGAGTCAACTTAGCCAAAGCAACTATACGGTTTATGTACGACAAAGTAATGATAATTAAGCCGTTATCGACAAATGCTTCAGGAAAGTCGCCATTGAAGATAGAATATCATCGGCTCATAATTAATTATTTTTTAATTACCCGTTGGGTTCGGGTTGACCAAGTACCTAAGTTGCAAAGTAGGTGCGATTATTTAAATCGACTCTTTATATCAGTCGATTATTATGCATACGTGTCGGTCCTTCTGTAATTAAATTTTCCAAGTCAATTTTGACCCACGTAACGATGGCTATAATTAACGCAATTAAGTTGAAATTTCGTGTCCACCCGTAGTTCCGGTGATCATACAAAATTACACGAATAAGCTCGTTTGTCACAAAATTTAATTTTTAATCATTATTTTACTTCTGTTATCTAATATGAAACAAGTCGTGCAATACGTACAATATCTAATTATACCGCGCCATTAGTTTTCTTTAAATATTTTGTGTACTTAATTATTTTTATAATTAAATATTACGAGGGCATTTATTATCAAAACTAAAAGTGACACGTAGCTTCGACTGAATGAATTGTTTTTCGAATAAAATTTGTGGAACATATTGTAGAAAACCGGATAAATTTGGCCAATAATATTTAGTGATGGAATTTTTAAAAATCTTTTAATGGATGCTACTCGTAAATATATTTGTACACTAAATAAATAACGCTTTTCCGTTTTCAACTGTATTATTTTGTTTCTATTAATGTTGGTAGTTTGTAAAGTAGTTCTTAATACTCATTTGAAAATAATATAGTTACTAAAATCACTACATGTGATACGTAAAACAGATTAGCTCGTCAGATATCCTTATCCCATAAAAATATAGGATGGTTATATAAAATATATTTACTTACTAACGATATCCTTGAATACGCGAATATTAATTATAAGGCCGAATACAAAAAAGGTGGAAATGATTTTGACACAAGTATGTATACCATTAGAACTAAATAATATTAATATTTATTAGAACGTTTAAATAAATACACAAAAAAATTTACTCGTCGGATTTTGTCGTCGATGAGTGTTATCTGTAATGAGGCAGCAGGGGATAATTTATAAAATGAGCGCCGCACAAATCGAGAGTGTAGAGGTACTTGAAAAATATCATCATTAATTCTAACCGCAGATCTCATATTATAAAATAAAAATGATACAAAAAATTTCTTTGATGCAACATTTTTCAGAAATATTCAGCAATAGACATCGGTTGTTGGCTATACAAGTTTGTAAAAAGTATTGGGCAATATAATAAGGAAACGCAATCGTAGCATTTTTTTTAAAACCGAATACAGTTTTTACTTCTAACTGCATAAGATTTCTGAAAATATACTTCGTTATTTTAATGTACCTAATATGTTTGTGAATAACAAGAAGCAAAAATATTTTAGTAAAAGGCAATCTCCTCTGTTGAATCTTCCACTTTTAATCCACAGAAGGGCAATGGCATGGGTGTACCTAGCTTCGTTATGATGCCAACCGCCGCCCGTGGACATCAACACCAAAGGCATTGTCCATGTATTATCGGTCAAGAAAAAAGAGAAGAAGAAAAAAATTAAAAATTGCCTCTCAAGTTCCAGCCGGAATATGACCAGTCGTGTGACGACTGATTCAAGCCAGAAGACTGTGACGCCGGCTTCAAGGAAAGATAATAATACAAATACAGTAATATAATAAAATATAATTCGGGTGTAAATCTTATTTACGCTAGCCCAGGAGAAAGCCTAAACTAGCCTAAACTCTGTATCATCCACTGTAATTTCTGCAGTGTTCTTGCACGTTGTTAATATTCTGTACAAGTCTTTTTAGTCACCTCTGGAATAAATTATGAGGTTACTTGTGTTGTTTGTTGGCTATAGTCATTGAAAAAAAGTATTAAATTGATGTAGTTCATATATAAAGTACTCCCTAGATAAGAGCTTTAACCCGAAGGTCAACAACCGCGTCGCACAAAACAAATTTGCGTTGCTTCGCAAGTATTAGCGGCCAGTTGCAACGCAAAAGTGTAGGTCGCATTAGTTAGGCTACAAAATGATGCTGCAGTTTATTGCGATATTATTTGACATTAATATTGACATGACGGTTTTAGGAAAAACAACTATATCGTAGCGTTGATTTAGTAAGACACCGTCGAATCCACATTCCGTATTTTGAAGCCTTCGCTTTGATATGGTGCGTTTAAAGAGCGAGGCCTTATAGTGATTTAACGTGCTACGCGCTCAACTTGATCAGGACAAAACTAAATGAGAATAAATAAAAATACGATAAAAAATGAAAGACGAAAATGAAATAATGTTTCAAATTAAGAAGATTGAAGACTATAAAGAAACGTGTATCAACAGTTAAAAAATGAAGCTCATTACGAAATGTTTAGTCAAGCTAATTTAACTAGGGACCTGACGCTCCCTGGGGAAATCACGAGTCTGAACTTAAGTACCTATATACTTTTAAAAGTTCTGAGACAACTCTAAACATTTAGATACAGAATAGGCAAAATACAGAACGAGTCTTATACAAACCACGCTTTGTACGTTCAGCCACATGGAACGCGACGTGATAGGTACGTAACTGTTTCACATTATGCATCAGTGGGGTAGGATGCGGTTTCTGTTGGTTCCGAATAATTGTTGATCGGATAGATCATGAAGGCAGTCGACAATTGTATGGAACTGGGTCACATTTCAGTATACCGAGTGTATACTTTCAGTGTTGAACGAAGTGACATAATTAACAAATAATATGGATATTTATTATTTTTACTATAGACAACCCAAATGAACTGATTACATACATATAGAAGAATAAAATGAAGCCACAATTGACCAACTAAGAAGTAAAAAGTATTAAAAAAGAGCAAATTAAAAAATACCCATGACAGATGAAAAAGTTTGAATTTAATCAAAAAGGTTTTGAAATACTCCCGGCTAAAATGAGGAACGTAAAATTAATAATGAATAGCGTCTTTGACAGGGTTTGTGAAATTTATCATTATA
Organism: Calpodes ethlius; assembly: GCA_018251375.1. Classification (NCBI taxonomy): domain Eukaryota; kingdom Metazoa; phylum Arthropoda; class Insecta; order Lepidoptera; family Hesperiidae; genus Calpodes; species Calpodes ethlius. Next base: position 11,824 of record DWPA01002818.1, read on the forward strand.
ATTACTTGTTCTTACAGTATTGTTATTGATTTATCGTAAATTTTTATTATTACTTTTTTCGATATATTAAAGTACGTATATAATAATTTACTTAGCATTAATATTTGCCATATTTTATAACGTTACACACGATCGACACGACACGATTTTATAAGTTGCTTAAAGATAAACTTGTTAACATTTTTTTACTACAAAAATAGTTAATTTTTAACAATACATCTAAAAGTAAAATTCCTCTAAAAATACATCAAACTCATAACCTAAAGGCTAACGTGGATAAAATTGATAATAAGCTTTAATGGCGCCTAAAAATATAACTAATTATTACAAAATGTACCTTCTGGTTTCTTTCATTATTTATTCGGTTATCTACGCATCTGAGTGTTGAGAGATTTATATAAATGTAAAAGCGACTCAACATTTACTTACGTTTTCGGACTCAAGACTTAAGTAATAATATTAATTTATGAAAGTAATATGTTACAACGTACGTATTATATTCATATTGTAATCATATAGGCACGTCGTATCTATGCTAATATTATAATGGGAGAGGGTCGATTTTGTGAGTTTGTATCTCAGTGGAAAGTAATTTCATGCCAGACGAAGCAGTCGAAATTCTATACTAATATTATTAATGCGAAAGACACTTTGTTCGTTTGTCCATCACCTCACGATTAATCTGCTGAACCGATTTAGATGAAATTTGGCATGGAGAAGGTTTGAGACCCAAGGATGTGATGATAGTTTTTATTCTGTAAACTACATGCACGCGTTGTTACGCCAACTCGAGCTGCAACGGAAATATATGAAATTAATTGGAATGACAGTGACGGCATCTGTCGAAAATTGGTCGTACCGACTTAGAAACCTTCGTGGGCTCATACACAACAACTTTGCTAGAGATCATCATATGATTAAATGTATCGTTTACGATTCTATAGAGGACATACGGACAAACATTCATTTTTATATATTAGAGATAATAACTTAAGTAGAACTATTAAGCAATTTAATTATAGATATTGAAAATTCGAAATATGTTAGAGCAAAATGCAAATTTTAGGTATGGAGTACTTGATCCAAGGCATCAGTCAAAGAATTTCATATATCAAAAGTTATTCAGTGTGAGGCGGATTACGAAAGATATTGCTACATATTTAATTTATACGTGAATACCAGTATGCATTCAAAATATTCAGTGTCAATCATGATTTAAGTTTAAATCATACATTTATTTCTTATACCAAAATTAAATATTTTAGAATTAAGTTATAAATATTTAAAAAAAAATCTTGTTCGTTTTTTTATAATAGATAAGCTGTGACACAGAATTCATTTTAAATATTTTTTCTTAAAAGTTAAGACCACTGATAAATAATATATATATACCTAGAAGTACCTATTCCTAACTTTAAAGTGTCATTGTAAAGATACTATGCAGCAAATGTAGACAGTAAAAAATGTTCAGGATTTTTGGCAGAGACAATGGGCTCGTTTGCTATTACTGATTCCACTTTGCTTGCAAAATTAATGAAACCACGAAAAAGTGCAGTCGTTTTGTAATGGTTTCAACTAAGCCAGCAGAATTACTGTATCTTCGTATGTTCGTATGAATTCGTAAAACCGGTTCCAGTTGAATTTTGTGTGAATCGTGATAACATTTGAAATGTGTTTCTATTTTACGTTTATCTGATAAAAGAACGATTGAAATTTTAAGAATACAGCACGTTATTAACGAAGCAATGTAGAATAAAAAAACTAATACATTTGTAACACAAAACACTGATTATCAATTGTTTTCATTGGGGTTGGAGGCGAAAATATAAATAACTCGCAACGCCTACTATTAATGTTTTTTAAGAGACAATTCAATCGTTAAGATCTACGCACTATAACAGCCTTTTTACCTTCAATAAAATATTATTACTGTTAAAACAGTTTCAAGACAATTGCATGACGTATAATATTATTACTGCTAGTAAATATATGTATTGGATAAAGTTTTACATTGAGGACACGAAAGTCTCTAAGCCTAAGCAGTCCAGAATGTGTGAACGCCGCCAATTCTCGGGAACCCACTGCAAACAATCCCAAGCTATAATAAAGTTTAAAAGAAGTCCGCAGATAGGATTACTTGAGCTAAGAGAACGGAAATTGCGAAGAGCAAATGTGAAAAGTTTCAAATACATACGAGTCTGAGGAGAGCCCTCCAAGAAATATCTTTAACTTAGTAATCGTAAGGCAATATTAAACTTATATTTGTGATAGTTACGAGTACTTTTACAATGTTACTTAAAAATATAAATTTTGCTATATTAAAAAGTTCATAATTTAAAGCGGTCCCTATTTTTATCTAATATACTCTTCTTCTTCTTAAGTATTGGTTCTCAATTACTGGAGTATTAAACAAAAAAATATTAAAAAAAATTCTAGTCCATAATTTTCTGGATATCGATAACTCCTGGTGAGATATCAACCATCCGTGAAGAATAGACGTTTACATAAAATTCATCATTTGGACTTTCCTTACGCACTTACATTTGTACCTATAGTTACAGTAATTACTTGAGTTTAAGGAACGACATGAGCAACTAATTTGCTTTACTATTCAAATGTTTGTGAGTTATTTACTTTAAATTTTTAACTATTGCATAAAATACTTGCTTGAGTAATAACTTTAACTCAAGTAATTACTTAAACTTGGTTATGGATACAAGAGTAAATTTGATAACATGTTACTTGTTGTTGAATCTTACAATATTGACAGTTTTAGCGCACTATCCTAGATAGGTGTATAGTGTGTTGAAATTGCCAGCTCTTGTATAGGCATGTTTACCTGTCTACTGTTCGTTAAATACTGATATTCTCTCCTCGCAATAACAAAGCCTTGATGTAATCGAAGGTGTTAATCGGGAACAACAAAGGCAGGGCTTTTAATATGTGGTTCATGTGGGCCTTTCAGAGTTGGATCAATACGATACGATTAAGAAGTTGTCAAACAAACCCCAAATGTGTTTATTGAGGTCTCCAGTGCTGATGAGAAGGTATCTGCTTTTACCGTCCTCAGTACTGATTTAATTGATTAAAGTCTATAGTTCTGAATATTACTCCTAGCTTACTACAATACATGAGTGAAAACTTCTATCAATCTGTTAAACCATTTCTGTAATTAAGGGAAACTAATTATAAAACATAATTTTAGAAGTCAATGTTATTATGTCAATAAACAATTCCAAAATAGTATTAACGTGCCAAATATACACATTTTGATCAACTC